>ML796681.1:291096-317069 GCA_009831015.1 Picea engelmannii | reverse complement strand
TATATCCAATTAAAGAAAACTCATATTTTTAATAGATATCCTAGGTATCCACTTTTTTTGGTGGCATTTTTAACATCCATTTTTATTTCTACCCCTAATCCCTATATAAGGATTAACACCCATTTTTATTTTTACCCCTAATCCCTATACAAGTATTATGCAAATTGATAAACTATCTCTTTTTTCTTCCTTATTTTAATTTAAGCTAATTTAAACCCCTTCAATACCTAATTCTAACACACACCCCTCCCCCATGATACTTAATTCTAAACCCCCCTTAATATTTATTTTTCCGGAGAAAAAAAGCGTAAGTTTTATTAAAATATATAAAGTTTACATTATGAAGAATGCATGTAGAGACATGCTTTTATTCCTTTAGGCTTTTAGCCACCAAAACTAGTAGAACGATCAAAATACAGATTCCTAAAAGACGTGCCCTTTAAACTAGGCATTTTTGTACATAAACTTTGGAGCTAAAAACACCTTGACTTAACAGGATTCATAAAGTCTGCAATAAAAACATTTCTTGACTGCTGATCATTGCACTGAATAGGTCGCCTGAAAAAATAAAGGGAGACCCCTCCCAATAAACTGATAGTCCATCATCTGCCAAGAAGTTTGTAGTCAACTTAAAAGATCCATAATCAAAAAGAAAAAAGAGGAGAAGCATACTAGATATTGTTCCCTGTTTGACCAATATGGTCTATAAAAGGCTTGTGATAATACTCGAAACCCTGACCATACTTCTACTCTATGACATGCCACTGCTCGAGAGCCATGAGAGTACCTTCTTTAGATAGGGAATCTGTTGCGACATTCTTTTCTCGGTAAACATGTTGGAATGACAGATTTGTAAATATATTTGCAATTAAAAAGACTTCATCCAGGATAGAAGAAAGATTTATGCTATGACATAGTTGAGTTTTCCGCATCCAAATGATGACCACCATTGAGTCACCAAAGATTTGAAGGTGTGATATCCCTTTTTCCCCACCAAAAGTGAGTAGAAGCTTTAGAGCCATTAGTTCTGCATAATTATTTGAACCCTATCCCAGTCCCCACTTTAAATTATAGTAATGTGAAGGGGATAAATAAAGAACTATCCCCCTTAATATTTATATGTTTTCAACATATTAAAAATATTCCTTGACCCCTATATACTAGGCAATATATTGCTTTCATTTCTAGAATTTTAAACCCCACAATATAAACTCATGTGGTATAATATTACCTCAATAATGAACCCCTTGAAGATCAAGGATGATCCCTCCGCACTTGCCACCCCTAATGTAAGAAAAGCACATCACTTGGGTTCTACCACATCATTATTATTGTCATTTATTTCACTTACATTCAAATCAAAGTCATCACAAGGAGAGTAGAGGTAAGAAAATCCAATGCTAATCAAAGGTGACAACCATCACAATGAAGAAGTGGTTCAAACTTTGTTGTAATTTCTCACTTTTCCCACCAAGATTTCTCACTTGTCTTGACATTGATACCAAGAGCATCCACATAGAAATTATTTGAAGTGAGAAACAATGAATACAGACTATCCAATAAATTAAATGTTATATATTGAAATTCTATGCATCAAGTACGATCTCCACTTTGTGTATTTCCCCATAAAATTATGTTCCCAAGTAAGTGCTCACAAGGTTTGGGCTAGTATTAGGGGTTAGCATTGCCCATTTAGTACATTTACGGTCAATACCATGAATGGAAGATCCATTTGGGGTTTGAGGCATTCCCATTATCATTGTTGCTTCTTTTGGCTCACATCTTAGCGTCACTACTTCTAACTCATCAAGCATGAACTAAAAATGTTCAAACAAAAAAGAAAACAATGCTCAAACAAGGGGTAAGGGGATTATCCCGTAGTCTATTAGTAAAAGTGTTATTAATACTCAAGAGAGGTGCAAGGTTAAATCTCTCACACATGTTAGAATGTATTTGTACAATAATATTTATATTTCTTCATAACAACCTACTTATATTTATAAATTGGAAAAATTAAAAATATTGAACTATGATAAGAATGAAAAACTCAATATTTTATGTTTAGTTTAATATAAATATTTTATTAGTATCTTTGTTTATGTTTATTAAACTTAACTATTGTATATATATCTAAAATATTTATAATGGAAATAACTATTTTCTTATCTCTATCATATAGTTGAATGAAGTTATGAGTCCCATTGGATGAATGTGATACATCGACTCCAATGAAAAATGTGATACAACAAATCTCCATATGAAGTGCTCCATGCAAAACAATAGAAAAATCTTACAATATCTCTTATCATTGTCCTCTTTCCTTTTGCAAACACTCCACTCTCAATTAAAATATCTATTAGCATATAAGTTAATGTTATTTTTATGAACAGTATCATATTAAGAATTCTAAGATATGCTGATTTGTATTATTGTTGTCTATTTTGAAGATGCTCTTGAACATCTCAAAGATAAAAATGTATATATCATCATGCTTCTTCATCCTATTGAATTTATTGGTTGTGATTCCCCTTAATTACATTTCTTTTAGACTTCCTCAACCTAATATCTAGCCAATTGATTTTTTCTTTTCAATCTTTTTTTGAGAAATATATTGTATAAGATTTCTTTGGCTAAGTTGGTGCCCTGTGAGGGGTGATCTTTGTAATCAAAGTCACCCAGAATTTGCACTCGGCCTCATCCACACCCACTTAGGGGGTTTAGAACTTGTGTCTATGCATTAATACATGCTTGATCACCTTATTGCTTGCCGCTAGACCACACTCCCCTGGGCCAATAAAATTTGATTATAGAAGTTAAATTACACAAATCACTAATCAATTTTTTTCATATCTTATTAAATTGAAATGCTCATTTATTATATATTTTTTAAAATCATATTTTTTTATTATAAAGAAACACATTATAAGAGATATTTGTTTTAACATAGTTTACTAATGTTTGAATGTATGAAATGATCCAACTTTGGTTTCCCAAACATGTCAATGCAATATATTTTCCCATGTATATTCTTAATAGTTAAATTTGCAAATACAACAATTACACTATGCTAGATGTGCTTTTTACAATCAAATAAACAAAAGTTCAAAAACATACATGAACACTACACCACCACCCTTGCATTAGAAAATATGAAGGACAATATACCTACATATGAACCAAATCATGATAGTAACTTTAACAATCAAATTGTTATGAGGTGTTTTTATTTTTCTTGTTTTGTGTAACAAATTGGCAAACTATATTGGAATTGGGGTTTTGTGGTGTGGCATAGTATATTGCTAGTGTTCATTGTAGATAGTTAAAGTCTAATGCAAAGAACTTGCTAGATGAGTTTAAGCATGTTCAATTAGTTATTTTCACCTTTCCTTTTTGTAATAGTACATAGTATGTTGTCATTCAACATAGAAAGTAAAAGGTCCATTGTGAAGAACACGTTAGACGTGTGAAAATGTGAGTATCTAGTGTCCCACATGGATGCATAATCACATACATGTTATGATAACTTATGAAACTAGTCATTCATTTCCTTAGTTTCTATCCCACTTCTTTACCCATACAAACATCACCTAGTAAAATGAGTATTGAGTGGATTATTCAAGCTCATGAGAAATTGCTCATTATGAGTAATGTTCATGGGAGATGAGTTAATAATGAATGAATGAATCTTTGTAGTTAATCCCATCAATATGATATTGAATATGTTGGATTGTGAAATCCCCCGCATGTTTAAATACAAAGACAAGGGAGCTCCAAATGAATAGTTCATAGGACACAATACTTGCTAATGTTTTGCAAGCGGGGTAGCAAGTTAAGTGGGCTTGACTCTAGGAAAAACTCTGTAGGTAATTTTGTTTGATTGACAGGAGTCTTGGGATGGATGACCTTCCTAGGAAGTCTTTGATTATTAGGTGTGATTCCTAAGGGTGATGATTGATGCTATGCAATTCATTTTGCTAGTTCCAATCCCATTTCTTTACCATTTCCAACATAAGTTAATTCCATAAGGCTAAGTAAACTATTCTTGAGCTCATAAGAAATTGACCATTATGTCTTTCCCATGGGAGATGGGTCATGCACAAATGACATACCCTTAGAAGTTAATCCCTTAAAAATTATATTTCATATGGTAGACTGTTAAATTCCCCCACTTGCTTGAATGAAGATTCAAGGAAGGTCCAAATGGATAATTCATAAGGCACAATACTTGCTAAGCATTTGTAAATGGGTAGCAATCTAACTTGGCTTGATTATGGGAAAAACTCCTTGGTTAAGCATTTTTGAACCAAAGGAATATTGGAATGAGTGACCTTCTCAATTTATTTTTACCATGTTCAAGTTTTGAGGTGATAATTGATACTATGTCACTCATTTCGATGTTTTCAATCACAATTCTTCACCCGTGTGAGCATTAGCCTAATGCAATGAGTGCTAAGTGGATTATTCAAGTTGTTCATGAAATATATGTCATATACGAATGACCTACTCTTTGTAGTTAATCCCAAAAAATAATATTACATAACTAGTATATGTTAAACATGTACACAAATAAATATATGTTCGTAGCTAACTATAATAAATTGTTTTAATTTTCATCATTCCTAATCTTTATTAGACACTTTTTTTGAAATATTCTATAAATATTTGCAAACACCTTACCAAAATACCGAAATCCATCCCTAAATATTTCTATAAAACTTTAAATAATCACATTAAAAAATTCACTTAAAATTTGAGTTTATAGTAAATTATCCCTTTCAATCACAAAAAATAAGAAAGCAACCTTTTGACTTTCATTATTTACGGAGAGAAAAGGAAAAACTTGACATTCATTCATTACATATATTTCTAAAGAAAATTTATAGAACATCAATATTATAAATTGCATATCTAAAGTCAAAACTTACATTCATTCATTATATATATTTCTAAAGGAAATTTATAGAACATCAATATTATAAATTTTGCAATTGATTTTAGTAAAATTACATTCATCTATACCCATTCATTTTAAAATTGAAATTGATAATAAAAATAATTATTTTTATAAAAACAACTTTTTATTTAATTATTGTTTTAAAAAACATATTTATTTTTAAAATATCCTACAATCTTTTACCATCCCATATAGTTTTATCTTAGTTTTATTTTCATTCAAAAATTCCTTTAAAATTTACAATAAAAACAATTTTTTTTGTTTTTTACAAAATAAATATATTTTTAAAATATCGTACAATCTCTTACCATCCCATGTAGTTTTGTCTCCATTTGGAAATTCCTTTGTCATCTCTCACGATTTCAACAATCATCAAAGAAACAAAAACTTAAATTTATTTAAATAATAAAAAAAATATTCATTAAAAATACTTTCATTTCTTTATTACTTATTTATTTTAAAACTTATTTCAATGTAAACAAAAATTTAAATATTTTATTTTAAAATGATACCAATATTCACAATTCTTATGCATACATTTATAATTGCAAGATGTTCCAACATTTTTGTAAGAATATATTAATAAACAAGTGTCATTATTGTGGCTATGTCCCTTTGAGAATGATTTAATTCTAGTTGAAGCAGGTTGTGCCCTAAACTTTATGGTTAACTTGGAACAATGAAATTTCATGTTCATACTATAACTTTACAATAATATTTCATGTTTTACCTTTCCATGTTGTAGCTTTATAATGAAATTTAATGTTCTGCATTGACCATGTTGTAGTGTTACCTTGTTCATGTTGTATCTTCAAGGTTCATTTGTGTTAACACTCTGTAAATTTGTTCGGCTGATAAAACAAACGACATAGGTAACCTACAAACCAACTTTAGAGCTGGGTATTAGCCCACTCAGCTCAGAGTGGGCTCTCTCCTGTCACAGGGTATTTCTTTGACAATCAATAGTTAGGTTTGTTTTTGTTTTTTTTGGCTGGCAACACTGACTGGTCGATAGAACTCTCCAGAGGATAAAGGCTAAATGAGGCGATAAATTTGAGTTATAATTTGTAAATTTGTAGAGTGTAGGAAGAAAAGAAAACATATAACTGCATCAGAGCATTAAATAAATGAATTCCGAATTAGTTAGGAAGAACTTAACACAATTTAAATTGCTTCAGCTGAGAGCATCACAAGATGAATTCTGGGCCTTTGACCATCCAATTTAGACAGAAGACAGTGAAAATGAAATCATAAATACAAGAAATACATACAAAGAGGGGAGACAAAACTCATATCACCACCATTAGAATATTTTCATGGAAACTTCAAGATTTCTGCATGTGTATTCAATTCAGCTTCAGAAAATTACATTCAAGTTCCGAATAGCTAAAATCGTGCCCTTGCACTTCTGCCAACCTCTAATACATTTGGAACTCCTAATATTTATACAAGTTTGAGTTCCTTCGGTTTGAAACCGATTACAACGATTGAAATGAAACGTTTCAGTTTCTGAAACTGATTACAATAATTACAAATGAAAGTTTCGGTTTGAAACCAATTACAATAATGAGCAAGAAAATGTTTGGTGATCCAGCTTCTGACTCCTCTGATGCTTTAGTCTTGTCCTTCGCCACTTGTTCTGCTCTGGTCTTCCACTTGATTTGCCATCTTCAGTGACATCTGGATATCATCTACTCGACCCTCGAAAACTGCACTTTGTCTTACCCAGTCGTACTATCTCCTTCCATTGAAAGTCATAAGGGATATCATAATCTATCATTTCTTTGATCAGGATCTCCAAGTCAATGCAGGAAGCATATGTCATGAATGGTAGTCCAATTTTGACTGCTTTGAACTGATTCAAAATATCAAAGTCTGTAATCAGATGCTCAACTAATGTGGATCCTTTCAGATTTTCTTCGAGGGTTTCGAACTTGGAGTGATCCATTCTGCACTGAGTGAGGAGAGCATTGTATTCTTCTTGATCATATAATTTTCCTTTTCCATCCAAAAATGGTGGGAGGCCTTTGATAAACAACTCTTCAAACAAATCCTTGAACTCTTGCACACTTTGCTCCATTTGTGTTGCCTTGGTTTGGACTGATTTCAATAGGTTATGTTTAGCAATAACCGTCCTGGCCCAGATAATCAATGTAGTTATGTCTTTAACTCCAATAGTTTGAAGTTCTACAATAGGAATGTAGTTGAGTAGATTTATGGCATTTTGGGTCCATTCTGATGGCTTCTTTGCTAAAGTCTCATTCACAACATTGCACATGCTTCTGGTTGTGATGGCCATGTTGTCTTTATCATTGATGAAATTCAAATACACTTTGGACTTGGAAGCTTCAACAACTATAGAGTCCAAGATGATGTGCTTGGCTCCTTGCAACATGCCACCTTTTCCTCTTAATCTAATCTTCAAATTATTTATCCTTTCCTACAAGGCTTCATTCTCCTTTTGAAATTGAGCCATTCTTTCATCCTTTGCTTGCATCTCTTGCTTCAATTTCTCTATGCTCCCTTTTATCCCTTTGATTTCTCCTTCTTTCAGGATAACTTGTGACATAGCCTGGACAAGTCCTTCAGTGTTTGGCCCAGCTTCTACAGTAGGAGGTATGACTACAACCCTGTTCAACAATTTTGTCTGCTCTCGTGACCACCCCACCGTTTCTCTTTCCAGCTGGAATGCCCTAGCTTTGTAGTCCAATGCCTCTTGACGAAGTGTTTCATTTTCCTTCTCTAGAGAAACCAATTATGTTGTTTGTGGATGCTCTATCGCAGACATCTTCAATTTCTTCTTTAAGCTTTGAATTAAATTGTCTTTTTCATCCAATGAGGATTTCACCCCTTGGGGGCCTTCAGATTCCAACCTCTTGACCTGAGTCTGCCAAGCTCTGCTAGATGCTTTTTCTTGCCTCAACTGCCCTTCCAATTTCATTGCATAAGATGACAGCTTCGAATTCTTCAAGCTTAAACTCAGGTAATCAGAATACAACATATCACTAGTGTTCTTATGGAATTTGACCTTGTCTAGAGCACTGATGTTGTCATACCTTATTTTTATCTGAAATACTTTGTCTTCATCTGCAACTGCAATGTTAAAGGTCCTCTTTTCAATGTCCCTTATTGTGAACAGAGAAGATTTGTGCTGAGAAATATTTTCCACTTCAGGGACTAAATCCCTCATCTCACCCAAAGCTATGTTTCCCTTCTCAGCATAATGTTTTTCCAAGTATTATTTAGATTGATAAGCTTCCCTAGATGTTTTATCAAATATGTGTTTCTTGCTGCTAAAGGTTCTTGAGCTTCCTTCACTTTGGAGCTTGCTCTCCTTTTCAACCTCTACAGTTCTAGTGCCACTTTCCACCATATCTAGATTTACTTGTTCTCTGGGCTCTTCCTCCTCTAAATCCATTATCTGTGGGGGTTGTGTAATCTTCATCTTCTTAGGAGCAATCTGCTGATCACTGGTGCCCATGGCCTCTGAACTGCTTCTCTTGTTGTAAACACTTATCTTAGGAACTTTGACTATCAGTTTCTGATGAGCTTTTTGTGTTTGACTTTGTTGCAGGGTTTCCTCCACTTGTTGTGTTTGAGTTGGTTGCAAGGTTGCTTCCACTTGTTGTGTTTGAGTTGGTTGAAAAATTGCTTCCATATCAGCACAAACTTTTAGGTTTTCTAGCTTATCAAAACCCTCAACATGTTCATGCTCATAAGGGGCATGTTTGTTCATCAATCTTCTCTTGGATATGATTTGGTGTGGATCATATCTTCTTCCCTATAGCTGTGCAAAACCAAACTCTTTGATCTTTGCTTGAATCTGAGATAAGCATGATCTAGTTTTGACAATGAAAGGTCCAATGATAAAAGGGAATTTGAGGTTTGAGGCCTTGCGCAACTTCAGGAAATGCTCTGTCTTAGATATAATTCTTTGCCTGATGAATTCAAGGGAAAAGACTTTGGGGGTCAGAAAATAGGCAATAGATAGGGGGATTCATGAAAACCATAAACCTAGATCATTGTTGAGTGAATGAATAGTACCCAATCCCCCACTTTGTTCTCTGGATTTGGCTATAGATAGCTCCTCATATCATCCAAAACTCTAGGTAGACTGGTGTTGAATATCAAACTGTAAACTCTAGACATGACTTTGCTGATGAATATGAGCAATGTATTCCTTTTACATTCAGTTGATATAAATGTTTCTTCAAGAAATTCTCTCTTATTGGTTTCTAGGAAAATCTTCAGCAAATAGGTGTAATATCTGAAATGCCTTAGAGAGAGAAAATTCACTACTTGTTTATGGATATTATCAGCTATGAATTGATCAAAACTGATGTTGATTGAAAGACCAGACTATGACTTGAAAAATACCAATAGGAAACCGAGCATGACTTAGACCACATGTTTGTCATTATCTAAACCTAAGACTTGACTCAAAAGGGAACAGACCCACTAGACTTCAATAACCATTATACTCATGTTCATTGGAAAAGAGAAACTCTCTGAAAAATGTTCTGGTTTGACAATTGTCTGTAAAAACATATCTCTGACTTCTGATGGGCATTCACTATATACCTTAATTATATTTTCTTCATTGAAAGGTTCAGACACTGCGGAGAAAGACTCTGGTATACCGAGGGAATCTCGAATTGAGAGACTCTCTACCCTACACATGACCTCGGACCCTAATATCTTCAAAGGATTTTCTGGCTTTAGGGGTCCACTTTATCTCACTTTCTTTTTTGAGCATGTTAGTGATATGCTTTATGATTTCAGCCAGGTTAGGGATGAATCTTCTCAGAAAATTTACTTTCCCCAGGAAAGATTGCACTTCATTTTTTCTTCTGGGTGTGCCAATTTTAAGGATTCCCTCAACTCTACTGGGATCTATCTTTATTCCCTCCTTTGAAATAATGTGACCAAGCAGCTTCCCCTCTTCCATGCCAAAATTAGACTTTTTGGGGTTCAATGAAATGCCAAACTTCCTACATTTTTTAAAAGCCCTTCTTAGATGTTTAAGATGTTCTTCATCAGAAACCGAATACATAGTGATATCATATAAATAAATAACAATAAATTTGTCTTTCTCATCAGCAAAGGCTATATCCACAGCTCTTTGGAAAATTGCTCCTACATTCATGAGCCCAAAAGGAATTTTGGCATACATGAAGGTGCCCCATGGTGTTGTAAAGGTTGTCTTTTCCTGATCATCAGGATGTACCATGATTTGATTGTACCCAGAGAAACCATCCAATATTGATATTTTTTTAGAACCAACCACTTTCTGTAGAATGTGATCCATCTTAGGAAGTGGGTAATTGTCCTTGAGAGATACCATGTTCAGATTTCTAAAGTCTACACATAATCTAATGTCTCCGCTCTTCTTTCTGACATGTACTAGATTTTCCACCCACTTAGAAAATCTCAGAGACACTATGATCTTGGCTTCAAACAACTTCTTTATCTCTTTTTAAATTAATGGCAACAACAAAGGGTTAATTCTTCTTAATTTATGTTTGAAAGGCTTATGATCCTGTTTGATTGGAATCACATGTTGAATCACCTTTGTATCATAAACTTTTAGATCTTCATAACTCCAGGAAAAAACATCAGGAAACTCTTTCATTAAATTGATATACCTTTGCTTGACCTATGGGCTAAGTGTCTTGGATAGCTTGATGTTCTTGGGATCCTCCTGAGTCTCAATGTTGCAATCTTCAACATCTCCATCATTTGTAGTAATTTTAGGACTCCTGGCCATATCATTGTTGTCAAAGCGTTTTTATAATGGGACCAGGCCCTTGGGAATGATGTTATTTTTTAGCTGCATTACATCCTTACCAACAATATGATTCTTGAAATAGCCATCATTTTTAAACACATCTGCATCTTCTTCTTCACCACAATATTCCTCATCAATATTCAAATTTGCAAATTCACCATCCATCTTAAGGAAGCTTTCTATTTGTTTATCATCTTCAAAAACCTTCTAATACTTAATGTTGTCAGGCACTATTGGTATGTGCTTGACCTCAATCTCATATCCCTTGTTAAGAAAAAATAGAATTTTGAAAACTGAGGTTGAAGTAGCCAAAGCATCAACAATATGATTCTGACCCCTTAGAATCGTTGAGAGACTATATTCTGAAAATTCTTCAAGCAGGTCAAGCATTATATTCCTATATGCTCTTAATATGGGGTGCTTTGCTTGATATATTCCCTTCACCTGATTTATGATCAACTCAGAATCTCCATATACAACTATCCTCCTAGCACCCATTTCTTTCAAAGTCTTCAATCCCAATACTAATGCCTCATATTCAGCCATATTATTTGTGCACTCAAAAGCAAACTTATAAGAACAATTTTTTGTGGTCAGTCTGGGGGGGTTAATCCACACACCAGCTCCTGCTCCTTCTCTACTGACAACTCCATCAAATATCATGCTCCACATCTCATTCTCTGCACTGTCTTGTAGTTATGAAATTTTCTCAGTTTGTTGATCAGATTTGTCTTTGGCAGTCATATCAGTGTCTGGCACATTTTCTTCAAAACTTGAATCATTAAAGAAAATAGAAGAACCAATCTCAGTTTCCACAGAATAAATGGGATGGTTGTTTCGATGGGTTTTGTTACTGACCATGTATTTGAGCAATACGTCCCTGTACAACCTCCTATCTTGACCAAAAACAAGGATAGTGGTGTATGACATATCCATTTGCAAAGTCCCTTTCAACTTTGCAGCCCATGACCTAGATAACATCATGCCAAACTTAGGAGGGATATCAACAACAACTACATCCATGACCATATTTTTTGCTGGAATTTGAGACAAAGATACCACCAGATCTTTGATTAAGCCCAAGCACTTCACCTTCCTTGAATTAAAGGAGAAATTATCTTTGTAAGGCCTTGTAATGTCCAGGCCCAATTGGTCCATGATGACCTTAGGCATCAAATTATGGGATGCTCCTGAATCCAACATAACATTTTACAGAGTCATATCATGAATCTTCAGACTGACATAGAAAGGAGGAACCTCATCAACATCACTACTCTGCTCTACATGTGGGCCAAACAAGATGGCAGGATGATCATCTTGTATATTCAAAGTATCATAAGTTTCTTCCATCTTGAGCATCTTAATTATCTGGTTTCTATATTCACTATTCTTTATTAGCTCATTGAATGGAACATAAATTTTAATTTTGGGCATCTCACTTTCAAAGTTAAAGGAAGAAGAGGTTTTCTCTACCTCGTTGATGATTGTCTCCTTTCTTGTTTCAAGTACTTTCTTTGGAGGTTCTTCCTTCTTCTTTACTTTCTCCACAAAATCCTTTGCAACAGAGTCCTTATTAGGCTGACTTGAAGAAGGTATATTATTTTGAGATTCTTTGGTGGGTTTTCCCTTTGGAGGATTTGCAGGTACCTCTTTGTTTAGAAGATTATATTGTTTCTGGAATTGCATGATGGCATTCTGCAACCCTGTCTGGTAATATTCTTTTTCCACTAACAACCTTTCATCATTCTCCTGCATGAATACTTCATTTGCATCCATGAACTGATCATGTTCCTATTTAGTCAAAAACACCTTTGTTTCATCACCATCACAACAATGCATATTGTCTTCAAAATTTTCATCAAAATTATCATTTACATAATTATTTTGAAAAGGAGGTCTTATTTGTTGATCACCCTAGTTCCTATGCTCTCATTGTCTGATTTGTGGAACTGTTGGTCTCCTCTGATTCATGGGTGGAACATCAACTTGTTCTCTGGTGTTAGGATTATTATCTAAAGACATCCTCTCCATGAGTTTCTCCATGGTCTTCATCATCAACTCAAACCTCTCTTTTGATGACTGTGAGGTTGAAGGTTGTGGCTTATCTTGAACCTTATTCATGTCCTTGTCAGAATTATATTTCATATTTCCTTAAGCCATTAGATTTACTTAAACTTCTATTGCATCACTCATCATATCATCTATTGAAGTGGATCTTATTTCCCTTAACAACAAAGAAAAATCACTTTCAAAGGAATCAACATATCTAAGTTGAGCAACTCTAGGAGGAGGTTTTACTTTAGTAGGAATTGAATTGTAGACTTTTATAAATCTAGCTAAAAACTCATGTACCATTTCATCAGGTGACCTTCTCATGTTGTTATACCATGTTAGCAACTGAAGGGGGTTCTTCTTGTCACCCCACTTTGCAAGAAAACTCATTTCAAAGGCTTCAAAATTTAGGATACTTGTTGTTGGGAGTGCTCTGAACCATTTTCTGATTTCTCCTGCAAGACTTTGTGCAAACAACCTCATTTTAGCATCTTCAAAATCTACTTCTTCTAGGTCTGCAAAATCATTGAACCAATCTAAGTGATTTTGGGTTGACACATTTCCTTCAACATCATACAACTTAATCCTCTGATTATATTCCCGGGGAAAATCATGTAACTGAGCAGGTAGAATAAGAGGGGAAAACCTAGCTACCATGGCTACAGTAAGAACTTGAAGTGGTTGTTGGTTCTGAGTAGGAATCACAAGAGGTTTAGTAGAGGCAGATACAATTAAATCTTGGAACCTCTTCTCATCAAAGATGATCTCATTCAAACAAGACTCAGATTTAGTTCTGAACAAAGTTTGCTCAAATTTCAAATCAAAATCAAGGTCTTCAATGCTTGTCACTCCATCTTTGGGCAAGGATAGATATCTGTCTAGACAAAAAACTTAGCTTATTGGATTTTCTTTTCTTTTGTGTACAATTTTATCAGGGTCAGACACAGGGATTACTGCTTTTAGGTCTAGATTTCTCTTGGTATGAATTCTCTTGGGAGCCAGGATTTCTCACTCAAACTACTTTATGCTACTGGTCTCTTTATAATGGAGTCACCAGGATAAATTTAGTCTTAGCCAATAAGGTGTTTGATTCACTGTCACCCTCGGGAATCAAACCTGAAGCTTTAAGTTGTTCTTTTCCCAGGGAAGATTTCACATTCAATTCCCGACAACGATAGCACTCTGTAAATTTGTTTGGATGATAAAACAAATGAAAGAGGTAACCTACAAACCAAATTTAGAGCTACGTACTAGCCTTCTCATCTTAGAGAGCTCTCTCCTGTCACTTGGTATTTCTTTGACAATCAATGGCTAGGTTTTGTTGTTGTTTTTTTTATATATAATTTTGCTGGCAAGGAAGGGGAGGGACACTTAGGGCTATGGAGTCAAACTTCTGAAAACGAATGGAAACACTCACTGGTCGGTAGAACTCTCCAGAGGATAACGGATAAATGAGGCGATCAATTTGAGTTATAATTTGTAAATTTGCAGAGTGTAGGAAGAAAATAAAACATATAACTGCATCAGAGCATTAAATAAATGAATTTTGAATTAGTTAGGAAGAACTTAACACGGTTTAAATTGCTTCAGCTGAGAGCATCACAAGATGAATTATGGGCCTTTGACCATCCAATTTAAACAGAAGACAGTGAAAATGAAATAAAAAGTACATGAAATACATACAAAGAGGGGAGACAAAACTCAATTCACCACCATTAGAATACTTTAATGGAAACTTCAAGACTTCTGCATGTGTATTCAATTCAGCTTCAGAAAATTACATTCAAGTTCTGAATAGCTAAAATTGAGCCCTTGCACTACTGCCAACCTCTAATACATTTGGAACTCCTAATATTTATACAAGTTTGAGTTCATTCGGTTTCAAAATCGATTACAATGATTGAAATGAAACGTTTCAATTTCTGAAACTGATTACAATGATTACAAATGAAAGTTTCGGTTTGAAATTTATTACAATAATGAGCAAGAAAATGTTTGGTGATCTAGCTTCTGACTCCTTTGATGCTTCAGTCCCGTCCTTTGCCACTTGTTTTTCTCTGGTCTTCCACTTGATCTGTCATCTTCAGTGACATCTGGGCATCATCTACTGGAACTTGGAAAACTGCACTTTGTCTTACCCAACCGTATTATCTCCTGATCCCATTGCAAGTAAGAAGGGATATCAAAATCTATCATTTATTTGATCCAGATCTCCAGGTCAATGCAAGAAGCATATTTCATGACCGGTAGTCCAATTTTAACTGCTTTGAACCGATTCAGAATTTCAAACATTGTAATCAGATGCTCAACTAATGTGGCTCCTTTCAGATTTTCTTCTAGGGTTTTGAACTTGGAGTGATCCATTCTGCACTGAGTGAGGAGAGCATTGTTTTCTTCCTGATCATATAATTTTTCTTTTCCATCCCAAAATGGTGGGAGGGATTTGATAAACAACTCTTCAAACAAATCCTTGAACTCTTGCACACTTTGTTCCATTTGTGTTTCCTTGGTTTGGACTGATTTCAACAGGTTATGTTTAGCAATAACCCTCCTGGCCTAGATAATCAATGTAATTTTGTCTTTAACTCCAATAGTTTGAAGTTCTGTAGTAGGAATGGAGTTGAGTAGATTTATGGCATTTTGGGCCCATTCTAATGACTTCTTTGCTAAAGTCTGATTCACAACAATGCACCTGCTTCTGGCTGTGATGGCCATGTTGTCTTTAACATTGATGAAATTCAAATACACTCTGAACTTGGAAGCTTCAACAACTATAGAGTCCAAGATGATGTGCTTGGCTCCCTGCAAAAGTCCTTTGCCTCTTAATCTCATCTTCAACTTATCTATCCTTTCCTACAAGGCTCCATTCTCCTTTTGAAATTGAGCCATTATTTCATCCTTTTCTTGCATCTCTTGCTTCAATTTCTATATGCTCCCTTTTAGCCCTTTGATTTCTCCTTCTTTCAGGCTAACTTGTGACATAGCCTGGACAAGTCCTTCAATGTTTGTCCCAACTTCTACAGCAAGAGGTATGACTACATCCATGTTCAACAATTTTGTCTGCTCTTGTGACTACTCCACCTTTTCTCTTTCCAGCTGCAACGCCCTAGCCTTGTATTCCAATGCCTCTTGACAAAGTGTTTCATTTTTCTGTTCTAGAGAAACCAATTTTGTTGTTTGTGGATGCTCTGTGGAAGACATCTTCAATTTCTTCTTTAATATTTGAATTAATTTGCCTTTTTCATCCAATGAGGATTTCACCCCTTAGGGGCCTTCAGATTCCATCCTCTTGACTTGAGTCTTCCAAGCTCTGCTAGATGTTTTTTCTTGCCTCAATTGCCCTTCCAATTTCATTGCATAAGATGAAAACTTTGAATTCTTCAAGATTAAACTCAGGTAATCAGAATACAACATATCACTGGTGTTCTTATGGAATTTGACTTTGTATGGAGCATTGATGTTGTCATACTTTATCTTTATCTCGGATACTTTGTATTCATATGCAACTGCAATGTTAAAGGTCCTCTTTTCAATGTCCCTTACTGTGAACACAAAATATTTGTGTTGAGAAATATTTTTCACTTCAGGGACTAAATCCCTCATCTCACCCAGAGTTATGTTTCCCTTCTCAGCATAATGTTTTGCCAAGTCTTCTTTAGATTGATAAGCTTCCCCAGATGTTTTATAAAATATGTGTTTCTTCTTACTAAAGGTTCTTGAGCTTCCTTTACTTTGGAGCTTGCTCTCCTTTTCAACCTCTACAATGCTAGTGCCACTTTCCACCATATCTAGATTTACTTGTTCTCTGGGATCTTCCTCCTCTAAATCCACTATCTGTGGGGACTGTGTAATCTTCATCTTCTTAGGAGCATTCTGTTGATCACTAGTGCCCATGGCCTCTGAACTGCTTCTCTTGCTGTAAACTCTCATCTTAGGAACTTTTATTATCAGTTTCTGAGGAGCTTGATGTGTTTGACTTTGTTGCAGGGTTGCCTCCACTTGCTGTGTTTGAGTTGGTTGCAAGGTTGCTTCCACTTTCTATGTTTGAGTTGGATGCAAAATTGATTCCATATCAGCACATACTTCTAGGTTTTCTAGCTTATCAAAACCCTCAACATGTTCATGCTCATAAGGGGATTGTTTATTCATCAATCTTCTCTTGGATATGATCTGGTGTGGATCATATCTTCTTCCTTGTAGTTGGGCAAAACCAAACTCTTTGAGCTTTGCTTGAATCTGAGATAAGCATGATCTAGTTTTGATAATGAAAGGGCCAATGATAAAAGGGAATTTGAGGTTTGAGGCGTTGCGCAACTTCAGGAAATCCTTTGTCTCGGATATACTTCTCTGCATGATGAATTCAAGGGAAAAGACTATGGGGATCAAAAAAATAGGAAATAGATAGGGGGATTCATGAAAACCATAAACCCAGATCATTGTTGAGTGCATGAATAGTACCCAATCCACCACTTTGTTCTCTGGATTTGGCTATAGATAACTCCTCATATCATCCAAAACTCTAGGTAGACTAGTGTTGAATATCAAACTATAAACTCTAGACATGACTTTGTTGATGAAGATGAGCAATGTAGTCCTTTTACATTAAGTTGATATAAATGTTGCTTCGGGAAATTCTCTCTTATTGGTTTCCAAGAATATCTTTAGCAAATAGGTGTAATATTTGAAATGCCTTAGAGAGTGAAAATTCACTAGTTGTTTATGGATATTATCAGCTATGAATTGATCAAAATCGATGCAGACTGACAAACCAGACTCTGACTTGAAAAATACCAATAGGAAACCGAGCATGAATTTGACCACATGTTTGTCATTATCTAAACCTAATACTTGACTTAAAAGGGAACAAACCCACAAGACTTCAGTAACCATTATACTCATGTTCATTGGCAAAGACCGACTCTCTGAAAAATGTTCTGGTTTGACAATTGTCTGTAAAAACAGATCTCTGACTTCTGATGGACATTCTCTATATACCTTAATTATATTTTCTTCATTGAAAGGTTCAAACACTGCAGAGAAAGACTCTGGTATACTGAGGGAATCTCGAATTGACAGACTCTCTACCCTACACATGACCTCAGACCCTTGTTTATTTACAACGACTCTTTCTTCATGTGAATATTTTTCGGCGCACCAACCTATAAACCCGGGAAAGGGGAAAGTTATTTCGAAAGCATAAGGGACTATAGTGGCCTGGACTGTTTCAAGGAACGGTATGTACCTTCCTACATTATCGGACAGGTTGCTTCTGGACACAGAGATTGGCGAAATGGTGATTTCAGTGTCAAAGACGTTTGAATCTCGGTCAATTAGGGCTTCTTCATTCAACACAATGTCTTTCTCTATTACTGAAGATATGATAGGATCCATGGATGCAATGAATAATACCTGGAAAAGAGCAGAAATTGCGTGCAATTAGCATACTATTGAGCTACAATTGAACCAGGGTGGTTGCGCCAAGTTTCAAACGGTCCAATGTTTGAAAAATAATAAAATAACCAACAAAATGCCCCTTTATACTTTTCCAAATTTTGGGGGAGTGAAGAAGCAGTTTGGGACAACCCGCTTTTCACCCTAAAATGCACCTGGTGGTGCCACGTCTCCCTAAACCAAAACCACGGTTTAAATTCTAGCTCGCTTTCCAAAATTATCCTTCGCGCAGCTTCTCCCCCCTGAAATGATCCTCGACTGTCGATCTGGAGAGCTCGCGATATACGACATATTGGGTCCCATCACCTTAGCGCCCCCGCTAGATTTAGTCTCTTCCTGCCAAATTTAGCCCCATCCTTAATTTATTGGGCTTCCAGACCGGTTTAGCGTCCCGCTAGATCCTGAAAACTTGATTTCTCATAAAAATTTTAATGGTGACTAACAATGTGTATTTTGTATCTTCAAAGTTCATTTGTATTTAGTGATTTGGGGATGAACGCTTCAAATTAAACACTGTATACTCTAGTTTATAAGTGATTATTGTTTGCATCTCAAATCTGGTATATGATTAGAAGTATTTATCATGTGCATCTCAATCTAGAATGTGATTAATGCTGCACTGTGAGAATTTGTTTGGAATGTATAATGTTGAGTACCATAATGGTTCATCATTTTCCTTCACCATGATAAATTACACAATTTTTGTTAAAATAACGCGGATTCAATGACCTCTAAATTCCACACTGCTACCTAACTATGAAATCTATGACTTGAAAATTTTTCTGCAATTGAAAAGAGCCAAATTGAAGAGACTATTTACTACTGTATTTGGACTATATACACATATACATCCAACTATGCATAGACTACCAATATTACAGTCAATACTACAAAGATGGGTACATAAGGCTCACTTATTGCTTGTCCTCACTAATGTTTCCATGCTAATCTAAAAGTCAAGTAGAGAGGAAAATATTATTCACTTGTTGCAACAAGCTCAAAATCAAACCATTTTCTTTTCTTGTCGTCATTGACCCTTGTGTCCCATGTGGTGCTAGGTGAGGTTCATCATCCTTTTGTCTATTAATAATTGTAGATTCCTTTCTTAGTTATGTGCACTGATTTTGACAAGTGAGAGACCTTACAATTGATTATAGATTTCTTGTGCTATCCAAAGATTTTCAAAAGCAAGGGACCTTATCAAAGATTTCTTGTGTTATCAAAAGATTGATTTTCAAAAGTGGGGGACCTTATCAATAATTGTAGATATACTATATTGTCCAAATATTTTCACAAGTGCGACCCTATCAAATATAAACTCTTTGACTGTTATAAACCAGATTTTGAAAATAATTCCCAATCCGTTAATTATAGACAATGATAAATCCATTTCCTTTGGAGTTGGAAATATGTAAAATAAAATACAAATTCCAGAACAACTATATTTGTCTCGCACCCTAAGTCTCCAATTGATCGTTGACTGCTGAAGAATATTTTTAAATTGCTTGCAACACCACCTGATATAAAAAAGCTAGATTATGAGTAACTTTGTCAACTTTAATAGCATAGGAGGCTAGGTTTGTTAGATATTGATGGTCACGGTAGGAGTCTCTATCATAGTAGCACAAAAATCAGTGGGCACATGTATAAGCACATAAAATTGATCTTACACATGGACTCTCTTAATTGTCGTGGCATAAATGTGTTGATAACTCTTTGAAGGAATACTGAAATACAAATATTAATACCCTCTAAGATACACCCATCATAGATTATATATGATGTTGATTTATCATAGTTTTTTTTTTTTTTTCCAGAGTTGTAGTTTATTTGTATCCATCGTAGATTATATATGATGTTGATTTATCATTTAAAGTTGTAGTTTTATTTATATAGATTATATTTGGATAAAATACTTATACATGATGAGTTTGTTTCTCAGTGTTGTACATATTGTCTATATATATATATATAATATTTGTTTAATGAAAATTAATATCAATGTTTTTTTTAAAAACTTCATATAGCTTTTGTATTGTATTGTTTTGTTGGCACATTCAATTGTATTAAAATTCTAAGGTATTAGCGCTTGATAAAGTGTGAACATTAAGATAATTGTAAGTATATAGTGTGAATATTAAGATAGTTTCTTTAGATTGTTTTCTAAATTATTTATTTGGATGTAAGTATATAGTGTGAATATTAAGATAGTTTCTTTAGATTGTTTTTTAAATTATTTATTTGGAAGTCTTTAGAGAGAGATAATTTATGGTCCAAACTACTATTAGAGATTTATTTAAATCAGATATATTAAAATTCTAAGGTATAAGCGCTTGATAAAGTGTGAATATTAAGATAGTTTCTTGAGATTGTTTTCTAAATTATTTATTTGGAAGTCTTTAGAGAAAGATAATTAATGGTCCAAACTACTATTAGAGATTTATTTAAACCAGTTATTCATAAGCACTTGATAAAGTGTGAATATTAAAATAATTGTCTTAAAAGTATATAGTGTGGATACTAAAATAGTTTCTTGAGATTGTTTTCTAAATTATTTATTTGGAAGTCTTTAGAGAGATAATTTATGGTCGAAACTATTAGATATTCATTAAACCCAGTATTATTAAATTTATTATTAAACCTCATATTACTAAACATTTAGATTGAGAAAACTAAATATAACTTTTTTCCCCTTAAACTATCCTAGACAAGAAATGGGTGCTCATGATTATTTTCCTGTGGTGAGAGATGATGCAGAAGGTGGGATTTCTTGTCGTGGAGGACGACATTTTTTGTGATTATTGTGTTGATGATTTTGTGGACCATGAGGACTGAATATTGTGTTGATGACTATGACCCATTTGATGCTTATGATATTTGATAATTTGTAATGTGGAGCAAAATCCTAAAATCATTATTTTGAATACCACTGCTATTTTAATAGAAATTTTAGTCGACCAACACATTCTCCTTAACTGGAGTTGGTAAGTATATATATCGTAATATAAATGCATAATGTTTTCAAAATTTTTAAATTTAAGAACATTTTGATATACTATTGCTTAATGTGTAAGCAATAAGTGTTATATTTTTTTGTTTAACATAAGATTTGCAGTGTTAAATTTGTTGATTACAACACGATTTAAGAGTTTTATATCTTTTATGCTGCTTAATATCTTGCATCGTTAAATTTGGTGATTACTATAAGATTTGCATTGTTAGATGGGGTGATTATTATAATTTTTAAGAGTCTTTGGTTAACAAGTTAAATACCATTATCTGGTACAATGGTAAACAAGTTATTAATGATATATAAGATATATATCAGATTCTGGTTTATTCAAAAAATATAAATTATGTTTCTCTTTATATATATATGATACTATCTAGTTTCTTAAGATATATTTGATTAAAAGTTAAGTAAATTTAATTCTATGATGGGTTGTTCATGATTGAGGGTTTGAAATATTAATTTAATTATAATTATAATAATAAAAATGTAGTGCCTCCTTATTAAAGGTAAATTAAGTTGTAACAACCTCAATTCAAATTCTCATCAAAACACTACAGATAATCTAATATCAGAAATCTTTGAAATAGCGATAGTAGAGCATGTAACAATATTAAAAGGGTTATACAGAGGGGGAATGTGTACTTCTACTATAGAACATATCTCCTCATAGTGTAAACATTATAGAAAAATAGAGGGAAAGATGTTATATTGATTTTAGAATTGCAAAGCTTGTGAAATACAGAAGTGGTGTTGTTGCACCATCATCACTGGAATGCTTCGCCTAAAACTTGCAAATCATGAATCGGACAATTGCAATGCTTTTCTAATCATATGTAAATGTGGCCATTCTAATTATATATAAATGATAAATAACCCATACCTCATGATATTCCCTTGAAAATAAAATGTAACAACCGAGGTCTTGGTCTCATCTTCTTTCTCAATGGTAAAGCCTCCTCTTTACCTGTTGCAGAGGAGAGTACATTTCCAATCATGAACCATGCCAAAACCAATAAGCAAGCAATTTCCCAAGGAATTAAAAGCAAGCGAGATTTACACCCTTAAGATTTTATCTCCTGTGAATAGGACCATGAAACATTTCTTAAGGCTATATGCAGAGTATTAAATACCATGCTAAAGCATACCTGCTCCTCCACTCGAGTTGTTAGCTTCATAGAAATCTAAATCTATCTTCTACTGTACATTCTGCAACCAATTAGAATCATCCCGGCCAAGAAAGCAAACACTGAGGGAAAAATTGAAAAAAAAAAAATATTAACCAAGATGTAAGAAACAAAATAAAATGTAATTTTAATACACCTCACAGCTACTTGATCATCAATATCTTAACCTAAAATTTTAATATAAAACTCACAATAAGTAGATTAACAAAATCGGTTAGCGGTTTAACTAAACTTGAGTGAAAACATTAGAATGTGTACCTACATAGATTGACATAATGTGCACAAATAAAGAAGAGAATATCACAGAATTTGTACATGCAAAAACTATACATAGACTAAGAAAACCCAGAATGACAGAATTTGTACATTCAAAATATATGAAGAGACTATGAGAAAACTAGAATGATAGAATTTGTACCTGCAAAGACTATGACATAACATGTGCTACCTAATTCCAGATCTAAGCGAAGAATGTACATACTTGTTTTTCATCCTTCAACTTGTCATCTCATCTCCCAATTTCACTGCAAACCATTTAAACCCGTCCTTAGAAAGATTGAGAAAGAAACATTGCCTTTGACGGATTGAGATAGACAGATATAAATACCAGTGACAAAATAAGAATCGAAGCCCCTCGTCTGATCTTTTGACGAACCTTACTCTTTACTTGTTGCAAATCAGAATCAAACTTCATTCCAAGCAAGAATTGCTAAAGACAGATAATAAGAGCAAAAGAACCTCTGGGATCAATGAGATCATAAAAGAATTATTAAGGATCTATGCATAGACATGATTATCTAAAAGGTAGCTTCCAATTCTGTAAGTATTTATAAGTAAAAAATATGTAAATATATAATAATTAAAAAGAATTTATTAGTAAAAATTATGAGAATATATAATAATTAAAAAGAAAAAAAAAAAGCATACATTTGAGGCCTAGGTCCCACTTTCAACCAATGCATGAAGGTGAGAGATATCATCCAAAGATGAGACCAAGCTAGATGGATAACTCACATGGCACAAATGTTAACCATGCAAGTGCCAAGCCAGATGTATAACGATGGATAATGGAATGGAAACCATGCCAATCCAGATGGATAACCATGCAAGTGCTTCATCCATAGTGTGGACATATCCTCCAAGTGGAAACAACCATCGTAAGGAGTAGAGGGACATAACAACTACAGGGCAGTTGGTTCGATTCTCAACCTATTTTCATCCAACGGAAATCATCAACATAACTTCTAGCTAGTCTCAATTCTAAGTATGGAAATCACTTAGGTGATTGATCCAATTATTATGAATAGAATTTATCACCATCAGACTTTGGAAATGCAGAAAAAAGGTTTTTGTTTCATGGAAGAGAGTGTAAGCATGATAGTTTATTGTCGTAATAGCTAAGGAACCTGGGAGCAACCTTGAGTTTTAATGGTATATTTGTTTCATGTCTGAAACCATGATTAAAAATCCATACCTTTTGATCGCCTCTAGTGAATATTCTATAGAAGCAGGTGGAAAAATTGTCATGGCTTCTTCCTTCATGGTATTCCCTTAAATAACTAGTCCCATTATGTTTAGTTTTTCTTTTAATATAAATTTTTTAACTCCTCTTTTTTGTAGAGTCCTAGAGGTATGGCCATGGGAAAATGAATAGGCATCATTTCTCAATCTTGTGCCAACGGAAGTAGAGAAAGCAACATGAGCAAGGGCACCGAAGAGTGTTATATGGATGGAGTAACAAACCGCAAGCCACAATCACCATCGAATGGAAACATACACATCGTCGATCTTGGAAGCTAGTGGAATCTAACATGAAGGTCAGTTAAGATGTGGTTGAAAACATAGATGCACATACAAGAAGAGATAAAATGGGGATGAATAAATATAGTAAAATATATCAACAATGGTTTATGTATAAAACATATACTTTAGTTAATTAAATATAAAATCAAAGGAAAGGAATAAAGATGAAACTGTTGAAAAACACAGAATTACTTATCAGAAATTCATGCTCCCTTTTCTGATAAGAATGTAATTATAAAAACAACTAGTGATGCGTCTGGGCAAGTTGCATCTTTTGTATTCATAACTCAAATATCTTCTAATTTAAAAAACAATTGCTTGTTCTTCTCATTCATTATTATGACTTGGTTTATCACCTTATAGTTTTAAAACTTCACCACAAATGATATGAATTACATCACCATGCACTTCAAATTGAGCATTGCTCTTCTGGAAAGAACAATCATTTTCTAAGAGTGCACTTGAGAAAATCCTAGATAGATATCTTCTTGTTTCTTATTCCATTCCCTCATACCCGTTACTTGTCTCCATCAACAATTTTTAATATTTCTACAAGGGTTTCAAATGCTTTCATGCCTTTCTATCGATGCTATATAGAAACAATTCCTTGGATTTTTTTTCGAAGTCATTTTTGAAATTTTAGACAAACTCCACTGTTTCTTAGCCACACTCCTTTAGAATGCTAAATTTTCCTCCAAATCCATTTGCCATGTTATTAAAGTGGTAGAAAACATTGTATTTTTTATTATCATGTGAGAGCAATCCTTTTGATGAGTATATGGGATGCAAACATAGTTTGATTTGATAGTTAGGCATGGACATCTCAACTTTCTTTTGCATTGAATCAAGTTCTTCCTATTCCATGATAAAGATGTCATGCCCATTTTATGGGTTCCCTACTTCGATAAAAATAGAAGTAAGGATAAAATAAAATAGCATAAACAATTTAGGGATAAGATTAGTCTATTCTAGGGTGATTTATTTTTGGTTAGTGGTTAGTTCTCATCCTCATAAGCCAGTTTTAAACAAATTTGTACTATGAATAAGTGTACCTATGTGTTATGATATTATGAGAGTTTATGGAAAATTTCTTGTTTTCTAGTGCATGTATGCATTGAAACACCAACATTCCACTCGGTCGTAGAGGTTATAAATTGGTCTTTATTTCTTCCTTCGCATTTTTTTTCATGGTTGAAGCTTTCTGGCAACTTGTAAGACATGGCAGGGCCTTATTGCATTCTCTTCCACTAAATGAGAGTTATTAGTCCTTATGGAAATGCATACTATACATTATGATTTAGATATTTAGATTTCAACTTACTACTTGTTGAGAGGGTGCTACTAAGAGAGTTCAAATACATATGTTATCGGTGTTTATATTTTGTAAATGAGCAACATATTACATTGAGAGTTAAATAAGCAGGGGCCACATGCTTGCTAATGATTTATCCTTTCCCATCATAGCCAAGAAGGGTTAACACATTAGCGTAAACCCCAAGCCATAAATTATCCACATTGTTCTTTTGCAACTTTTTCAATATTGATATTGCACTGCTACAATGCACGTGACCATCTAAAATAAATTGACTGACAAGTTAAAGAGAGGGAAGATGGAGAGAGGGAGGGGCATGCTTCCACACCCCCACAGGGAAGGGTGGTGGTTGTTGGATGGATGGAAGGCGTCAGCTAAAGGCCAAAGGGACGACTAAGAGATACAAACACTAATAT
>ML796681.1:264804-289923 GCA_009831015.1 Picea engelmannii | reverse complement strand
AGGATGGTAGAGAAATTTGTGATATCACTTTCTTGTCTTTGTTCAATTTTGAGTAAGATGGTAGTTAGCTTGTCTTACTTATGTTTAACATCTTGTGGGAATAAAGGTTCTTCGTGAAATGAAGATATTGATGTAAAACTCTCTCTATATACTTGAAGCTTTCACTTTGGTGAAGCTTTTTGCATAATTGTATATGATGCTCAAATGTCATTAAAATGTACTCTTTTTGGAAAGCATAAGATAAATGTGAATAACCAAATCAAGGAATAACATTAAATTTTCAATGTTAAAAAATAGTGTATATAATGAAATGTGTTGTTACTATGTTCGTGTATATAAAATGCTCAACGTGCTCTAATTTCTTCTTCACCCGTTAGGGTTACTCACCGTTCTTTTTTGGTATTCTTTTTGGGCATTTTTTTTTAATCAATATGTCATTTTTGTTTTAACTTTTATCTTTTGATTTGTTTTACTTTTACTTATCTCAAAACATTTAAACTCGATACTTTATCCTTTCACTCTATATACTTTTAGAATACTTCACCTTATTTTTTATCTTTACAATTCTTTTATATTTGAAGGTACTAGTCCCTTCTACTTTTATGTCCATAATTTTTCCTTTTTATTAAGTGTCTTGCATGTTATTTGATTTATTATTATTATTATTATTTTTAATATCCTTAAAAATATAAAAAAATAATATATTTTATATAATTTTTTTTTTAAATATTGATCTTATTTTCATTAAAAATAAAATAATAATAATGTTTTTTAAGTTTAAGTACAAATTAATTTAATAAAAAATTATAGACTTCTTATTTTTAGTGTTTTGTTTTTTTTTTTTATTTCTATTTTTTCCCTTTCTTCCCTCCTTTCCTTATTCCCCTCCTTCTAATTGTATTTTGTTATCATTCCATCGTCTTTATTTTATCTCATTGATTTTTACTTTTACTTATCCCTGAACATTAAAACTTGATATCTTGTCCTTTTCCTTCTCTTATAGTATTATATTTTTTCACTTATCCCTAAACATTAAAACTTGATATCTTATCCTTTTCCTATTATATTTTTTCTCTTTTTAAGTTTTTTTTACATTTTAATTTTTTATTTTCAAAATTTCTCTCGAACATTTTATGTCTTTGTTATTAAATATTATTTTTGTGTGTTATTTTGATTTTTTAATTATTTTATTTTATTTTAATTTTTTATTAATTTTAATATTCTTAAAATTAAGAATAATATATTTCATCTAATTTTATTTTTAAAAGTTAATCTTTCGTCCATTAAAGATAAAGTTATAATAATGTATTTAATGTTAAAGTGCCAAGTTAATTAATTAAATATGAAAAATGAATGTTTAAACTTGATATATTATCCTTTCCCATCCTTTTAGTATTCCCTTCCCTTTTAGTATTATAATTTWTTTWTTTTTAAATATTTTTGTAAATTCAAATTTTTTATTTTCAAAATTTCTCACAATTTTATATCTTTGTTATTAAATATCATTYTTTTTTATGTTATTTTGATTTTTTAATTGTTTTATATCTTTATTATTAAATATCATTCTTTTTTATGTTATTTTGATTTTTTAATTGTTTTATTTTAGTTTAGTTTTTTATTAGTTTTAATATTCTTAAAATTAAAAAAATATATATTTCATCTAATTTTATTTTTAAAAATTGGTCTTTCTTCTAATAAAGATAAAGTTGTAATAATGTATTTAATGTTAGAGTGCCAAGTTAATTAATATGAAAAATAAATGTTTAAACTTGATATCTTATCCTTTTCCTTCCCTTATAGTATTATAATCTTTCTCTTTTTTAAAGTACTTTGTACATTCTAATTTTTTATTTTCAAAATTTTTCTCAAACAATTTTATGTTTTTGTTATTAAATATCATTCTTTTTTAATTGTTTTATTTTAGTTTTTTTTAAGTGCTTTGTACATTCTGATTTTTTCAAAATTTCTCTCGAACAATTTTATATCTTATTAAATATCATTTTTATTTATTTATTTTGATTTTTTAATTATTTTATTTTAGTTTAGTTTTTTATTGGTTTTAATATTCTTAAAATTAAGGATAATATATCTCATCTAATTTTGTTTTAAAAAATTGGTCTTTCTTCCATTAAAAATAAAGATAAAGTTGTAATAATATATTTAATGTTAAAGTCTCAAGTTAATTAATATTAAAAAACGAGAGGATTTTTATCATTGCTTTAAACCAGTAAAAGTCACTCAAAACTTTAAAAAGTATGACTAGAAATATGATTTAAAAATATTATTATAACTAATTTTAAAGATAAAATGTGGAGTGATAATAAAATTGAGGGTAATAAAAATATGATATACTTCAAAGAAAGTATTAATTCAAAAGTTAATCAATCAAATTATTGTGAAAAATTCAAGCTCTGGTAATTAAAGTCTTTATAATCTCAATCAAATAAATAGATTGTTGAATTTAATTAACACGAAAATAAATTTAAGACTATGACATTAATCACACAACAAAGGTAATTACTCCTTCAAAATTAGCTTTTTCATTCCTTCGAAAAACTTACAAGTAAACCTCCACAAGCTACCCAAAAAACAACATTGCACAGATACAAAAAAAAACACCTCAAACTGAGTGGAATAAATTGTTGGGAGCATACGACTTGTTGCACGACATGTCCATACAAACTGCACGGACATCGACACAATTTTGTCTATACAACTGTATGGATCTGTACAGTACTGTCTGTACGACTACACATACTTCCATATCTTCTATGAAACTATACATATTTTGTACATGATAACTTGTTGCTTGGAAATGGCTCTTTCCTGGCTACCTTCTCTTTGCCCCTCTCTTTGTTGCTCGACTGCTCATGTGTTCTATTCTGTCTTTGAACTCTCTATCTTGACCTGTCTTTATAGTTTTAGCTGAGACCAAAACCCTAATCTATTTCTGAGATTACTCATAGTATAAGTCATGCATGCATGAAGTACAATTTTTAGACTCAATTGCTAAAAATAACACTTTTACTTTTTAACTAAAGCGAATTACAAAATATAATTTCCTTTTCAAAAATATAATTACTTTTTGAAAATATATCGAAGTGACTTCTCATGCGTTCACACGAAACTTGTGTGGAAGTTCCTGTCCGAGTTATAATTCTAAACACTCCCTCTTAACAAGGAAGGAATTTTCTACCAATCCAAGTCTATCTCTGAATGCCTCAAACTTCCCTCTTGCCAAGGGCTTGGTCAGAATATCAGCGACCTGCTAATCCATCAGAAGGTATTGGAGCTTCATTGCTCCCATTTGAATAATGTCTTGTATGAAGTGATATTTTCTCTTTATTGAGCTACGTTCCATAGAAGTCTGCTTCCTTCCAAACTAGGATACCATTGTTGATCCCAAGCTAAAGAAACACCCTAAGGTGCCTTCCTTTATACTGCACTTCCTATCCATTCTAAGTCTGTATACACCTACAACTTTACTTACTAGATATCTCAGAACATACTTCATTGTGCCCCTCAAATACCTAAGCACATGTTTTGCCACTACCCAATGCTCCTGCTTTGGATCCACTATGAATTGACTCAAGGTGTTCACTGTAAAACAAACATGGGACTCCTTCCCACTTACTTCAAATCCCTAAAGATACTCTATGTACACTTATTATTCAATGATCCCATTAAGGAACGTTGTTTTCACATCCCTTTGATGTATCCTCCATCCCATAAATGAAACCAAGGACATAACCACTCTAATGAAAGTGTACTCAGTGACTGGAGCAAATGTCTCCTCATAGTCCACTCCCTCTCTGTAGGAGAACCCTCTCGCCACAAACCTCGCTTTTAACTTCTCAATGATGCCATCTGCAACATGCTTGATCTTGTAGAACCATCTAGAAATCAAAACTAACTTCCCCTATGATCTTGGTACTATGTCCCAAACATCATTCTTCATGATGGAGGTGTACTCATCCACCATGACATCCTACCATACCTATTGTCTACTACCTCCTGAAAGCTAGAAGGCTTAAAATCTAGAATGTTTCTCATCAATGCCATATAGTCTAGAAACTTTTTCTGAGGTATACTCTCTTTGAATGTGCTCCTAGGAGTCTCAACATGTTCTTGAGAATCCCTTAATTTTTGAATAAACCATCGAGGTCTTTTGACATAAGTGCAAGCAGTTATCGTCTACCCTTCTCCACTTGAAGGTTGTTGTACTATTTTGGAAATCACTAATGATCCTAACTCAACCTTAATAGCTTTATGCTCCTCATCCTATATCACCAGGTATAGAATATCCTTAGACCTATGCTTGCTACTTGGGAAAGCAACCTTGGAATAATTACCAAGCGTGCACCCTCTACATATACCATGTTTCTCAACTCAAAACTATGGAATACCTATGACTATCTCCCTCAGAATAGGTGACTCCCTGTTATGCAGGTGCCCCATCCTCTTGTGCCCCAAATCGCACAAGTTATTACTTTTATGCACCAGGGCTCGAACAAGTTCACTTTGCAACCTATTCAAATTACCTTCTCTAACCCCTATTATTTGAGTTGTATTTGAGATAGATTCCTTTAGTCTAATGAGGACTTGTTGGTTTTTTAAATCCACTGCAAAGCCCTTATCCTTAGTAACTAAAATTGAAAGCAAGTTCTTCCTAAGAGTTGGTACAAACAAGACATCATCAAAATCTAAAGAATTACCTTACTCAAGATGGAATGGAATAGTACCAACTCCTGCTACTGGGTACTTGGAATAATCACCAAGCTCAACTTATACTCCTGAGTCCTATTTCTTCATACTAGGAAATAATTTTCAAGTTGATGTCATATGTCAAGATGTCCCATTGTTCACATACCACACATTCCTTGGAATCGAGTTGGTAAAAAGGAAAGATACCAACAAGAAATCCTTCTCGAAGTTGGCAACAAACGTGTTCATTTGACTTTTTGTTGAGGCTACTACTTGCTTATGCCATTGCTTCCCTTTACCCTTCTTCTTATCTGGACATTGTGATGCATAATGACCATGCTTATGACAACTTAAGCACTTTATTTTACTCAAGTCCTTATTTCTTGGCTTTGAAGTTTACTCCTCACTCTTTCCCTTACCCTTTCTAGGTCCTTTACCTTTCCCCTTATTTGACTGACCAAATAGAGCTAGGTTCTCTTCAACGTCCTTCTTTCCGGCCTTTGACTCTGTCAGAGTCTCCTCCTGGATACAATCATTCCATAGCCTCTCAAATTCATGAAGGTTTTCTCGAGCGCAAATATCTTTGACAAATGGATCCCATGAAGTTGGGAATCCATTCAATGCCATATTCACTAGCTATGCATCTTCAACCTTTTCCCCAACCATTGCAAGTTGATCACAAATATGTTTAATCTTCATAAGGTAAATGGTGAAGTTAATACAATGAGAGTTAGAGGTGTGGCTTCAAACATTTTGTTGGTTTTCCCAGTTAAAGGTTTCCAAGGTAAATTTCTAAGTACTATGTGCGAATGTTTTTGTTTTCTTTTGGTTTTATAAAGAATCTATGTGTGCATTTCTATACTTTAAAGGTTTAAAACTTAAATTTGATATCAAAGTAGTTATTTTCTTCAGGGGGACGCCTTTGTTGCTAAGGGTTCAATTTTCTTGAATCTGTGATAAACCTGGTTTCAGTGGGATCTCTATAGTGGTGATTCTTGTGGTGAAAGGGAATGTCGAGCGGTTTTAAAATCGATATCGAGAAATTTAATGGGAAAAACTTTGAGCTTTGGAAGTTGAAGATGGAGGATCTTCTGGTAGACAAGAAAACAATGGGTCATTGTGGATCCCGGTAGTGCACCTTCGGGTATGTCGATGGAAGACTAGATGAAGTTGGATAAGAAGGAAAAGAGAACAATCTGGTTGTGTCTTTTAGATTTAGTGTAATTGAATGTCTCGGGAGAAGCTACAACCAAGGTGTTATGGAATAAATTAGGTGTTTTATATTAGTTTAAGTCCCTAGTAAACAAATAGATTTCATGGAAGACGGTGTACCTCTTGAGGATGGATGATGGAGACTCGGTGACAAAACATCTATATGCATTCAATATTTTGATCAGTTAGTTGTTGTTTGTTGACATTGAAATTTCTTATGAAGATAAGTGCATTAGTTCACTATGTTCTTTGCCAGTTTCATGGGATAGTTTGGTTGTAGCTATTGGGAGTAATTCAACCACATTATGATGTGGTTTCATCCTTGTTATTGGAAGAAGTGAGGAGGAAAACCATGGATGGCCAGAGCACATATGCCTTATCTGTAAGAGGACGTTCCTTGGATAGAAATGAAAATAATTCCTCGAGTGGGAGATCAAAATATAGAGGCAGATCTAAATCTCTAGGAAAATCCTTAAGGAAATGTTGGAAATGTGGTAAAATCGAGCATTGCAAGAAGGATTGTAGATACAAAAATGTTGAGAGAGGGAAGGGATCCGATGATGTTCCTTCCACAGAAAGGAAGACCTCCTCAATGGAAGGAGGGGGTTTGTACTTGGCTTCTTCAAGAACACATGCAAATCATTACGTATGGTCAATTGATTCAGGTGCTTCTTTTCATATGACTCCCCATAGAGAGTGGTTCTGTGAATATGAAAAGTATAATGGATGTGATTTTTTCCTAGGGGATTAATCGACAACCAAAATAATAGAATGAGGATAATTCAAGTTGTTTCTCAAGGATAGAAGGATTATAACACTCCTTAGGGTTTTGCAATTTCTAGAGATGGCTATAAAATTGATATCTATAAGTAAGATGAGTGATGCAGGTGTACATACTGTGTTTGAAAATGAAACTTGCAAAATGGTTCAAGGAGAAATGGTGTTGATGAGGGGAGTTCAGAATGAAAATATGTACAAATTGTTGGGAAACACTATCAATAATGGGTGTAATAGTTCTGTTGTTCTTGAGAGTGGAAATGAAGAAGAACAAACCACTATGGTTTCTAGAGAAAAAGACAATATTGTGGCATCAAACGCTGAGACATATTGGAGAGAAGGGCCTTTCAACATTACACGGTAAATGTATGGTTGAGGGTATGTCTAATTGCACACTAGATTTTGATTTCTATGAACATTGCATATATGGTAAACATAATCATGTAAGATTATCATATGGAGCTACAATAGAAAATAGAATCTTATAGTTAGTACAGAGTGATGTGTTTGGACCTATGCCTCTGATCCAGGAGGATCCAGGAATGTTCACAAAAGTTCAAGAGGATCTAGAATGTCCATAGAGGTCCAGAATGGTTAAAAAAATGCTCAAAATTTAAATGTCCCAAATGCTCTTGAAAATTCCATCAATGCATAGAGCTCGACGATAACTTTACAACAATTCAAAAATCACCTCAAACAGAGTTCATATGCAAAATTTATGACCGGTCAAAGTTTAAGTCAAATCAAGTCAAAAGGTCAAAAGAGTGACAGGTGTCACCACTGCAAGGGTGACATGTGGCAAGTGATTATACATGTGACATGTCACTTGATCATCGGCAACTGACTGAGCGAGTTGTACACTCCAGGTAGTTGAATTATTCATTGACACATGGCATGGATAAGCCGATGAAAGGTCGCCATGTGGCGACCTTGCATTGGCCTTTATGGTCATAGTTATGTAAAAAAAATTGGAGTCGACAGGGGTCGAACCCACAACCTCCCAAAGACCTTAAAAAATATTTGTTGCCAATGCACCATACATTTAGTTCTTAACATAACATGTCAACAAATATATTTAAGTTTGAATTAAAGTTTCTTGGGTGACAAAAAGGGTCGAGGGCTAGCCCTTGGTTCATTGTATACCATATAAATATAACCATATCCTCTGTGGGGGTTTAAACGATATATATATATAATGGTTAAATAAATATACTCATATGTCAACAAAATGTCGAAACATATGGTGATCCGTGCGGCTCGAACCTTGACCTGCCATATATAGTACCAAGCCATAATCAATCCACCTAAGGTGTGGGTTTTGTTAAAAATCCCGCCAACTTATGGTTAAGGTGGACCATAGATTTGGGAAATTAGTTAGGGGGTGTGCCCTATTTAATGGCTCACGACCTGAGGATTGTACACACATTATTTTATGCATAGATTGTCTTGAAGTGCGTGCCCAAGGGTACATAAGCTTCGAGGCTACACCGTAATAGGTTCCTTAGCGGAATACAAAGAACTTATACTCATTTTGCACGATTTTTTGCAAGCAATCCAACGATGCACTATGTTTCTGCATTTGAGAAACATGTAAAAAGTTCATTGTAAAACGTAAGCATTTGAGCATTGATAAAGAGGTATCTGTTGGAAGCGGACCCATAAACGTAGCCCAAATTGGGTGAACTCCATTATCAAACTTGTGTATGTGATTTCATCATTGTTGTTCATTTCATGCTCAGTTATTTGCAAGTTGTTTATCATTAGAGTGTTTATGGTTGGATAAGTATTTCACGGGTAATTGTAATCAGTCAAGCAATCATTATTATTTTGAAGATCAAGTAGATGTTTATGTGTATTTAAAATAAACAACATCTAAGGATTTTCTGGATCAAGTTGGTATCAAAGCTCAATTTGACAAGTGTTTGCAAGTGAATGCTTACAAGAACTAAACTCAAACTTGGTAAAGGAAAAATTGCAAGTTATAAGTCTGGAATTGAAAGAAGACTTTGTAAGCATAAGATGTATTCCCAAGGAAAGGAAGGAGAAGATCCTCCCATGAGTCCAAAAGAAATGACGGATACACTTCAATCGATGAGAGATATAATAGATGATTTGCAACGAAGAATTCAAAAGCCCATAAGTGGAGAATCTTCAGTAAAAGGAGAAGGAGGAGGTGAAGTTGGTGGACCTTTAGTGTATATTTTAACCTTGTACAATATTTTACTGCAAATATATTTTCAATAAAAGAACAGAAATATACAATGGAAAATACACACATTACACAAAGTTTTTTCCCTTGGAAACCCAAATCGGTAAAACCAACATATTATATATTCATTCATAGTGTTACATTGTTTACAATACAATATACATATAGGAGCCAACGACATCCAAAACCCTAACCCAATCATCTGGATTAGTCAACAACTCTAATTCCTTAACTAAAAATAGAAAACCATCAACAAAAACCATGTGCCGAAAAACCGCCCAACAATGGACATGAAAATCGAGGCAACACGAAAAACGAGGAAAAAATGTGACACGTTTCTCGAGGCAAAAAACAATTCTCAGGGGCGCTACCCCCGAACCCCTGCATAGGGGGTGCCAAGCGCCCCCCTTGACGTAATGTAGCAGACACTAAAGCTATTCGTGAAAATAATATAGCACATACCCAACATTCTCCCACTTGTTGTTTTCTTTGCATACAAGGGGTTACAGGGTTACATAGTCAACAATCCAGGGAAGTAATTCCCATGGATCCTCTACAACAATAGAACTTCTCAATGTTCACAAATTTTGTTAATGAATCTGCAACATTATTCAAATTTTCCACCTTCATCAACAATACTTTCTTTTCTTCAACCATGTCTCTCACAAAGTGATATTGAATATCAATATGCTTTGTCTTTGAATGATAAGCCAGGTTCTTCACCAGAAAAATTGCACTCTCACTATCACAATCTATCCTTACAAATTTTTGTACCAACCCAATACCTGAACACAATATTTGTAACCATACTGCTTCCTTACTTGCATGAGTGGTTGCCATGTATTCAACTTCTGTAGTTGAAAGTGCCACTACAACCTGTCTTTTTCTCATCCAACTGATTGCTCCTCCAAATAGGTTAAATACATGCTCGCTTGTAGATCTCCTACGATATAGATCTCCAACCTAGTTTGCATCCACAAATACATGTATGTACAACACTCTGTCCAATCCTGGTCTTCCTTGGTAGCACAATCCATAGCTAGCAGTGCCACACAAATACCTGAAAACCATTTTTTACTGTTGTCCAATGTTCCTTTACTGATTTTGACATATACCTACTCAAAACTCCCATTGCATGTGCAATGTTCGGTCTAGTACAAACCATTGCATACATCAAACTGCCAACTTCACTTGCACATGGAACACGATACATGTCCTCCTCCTCTTCCTATGTCTTGGGACACTGATCCACATATAAATTTACACCAACAAGAATAGGGACCTTGACCGGTTTACATTCCTGCACATTAAACCTATGCAATATTTTCTCGACATATTTTCTCTAATTTAACCAGAGTTTCCTCTTTTTCTGATCTCTTTTAATTGCCATGCCCAAAATGAAATTCGAAGCACTGAGATCCTTCATGTCTAATTTAGAGGACAATTGAGTTTTCACATCCTATATAATCTCCTTGTTGCTTCCTATCAACAACATGTCATCCACATACAAGACCAAATAAATCAAATGATAACCAATCAATTTAAAATACACACAATGATCCTCTTTGCTTCTTGTGAAGTCATGCCCCAACATATAAGTATCAAATTTTTGATACCACATCCTTGGTGATTGTTTTAAACCATACAAGGACTTTTTCATCTTGCATACCAGCTCCTTCTTTCCCTTCACAGCAAAGCCTTTTGGCTGCCTCATATAGATTTCTTCTTCCAGATCCCCATGTAGGAATGTTTTCTTCACATCCATCCGTTCTACTTCAAAATCAAATGCAACATCAACAGATGACATAAATATTATAGAAGTTAACTTGGAAACAATAGAAAAAATATCACCAAAATCAATTTCCTCAACCTAGGAATAACCCTTTGGTACTAACCGAGCTTTGTATTTCTCCACTTTGTCTTCTGCATTTAGCTTCTTTTTAAATACACATTTTCTACCAATGGGATTTCTTCCAGTCGACAACTCCAGTAGATCCCAAGCCTCATTCTTATCCAAGGATGCCATTTCTTCATCCATGGCCTTTTCCCAAAGCTTTCCATCCTCTGAATTCACTGCCTCCCTGACAATTCTAGGATCATCATCACTAATAGACAAATAAAAATTTGAACGAAAATCAAATGGAGTATACGTTTCCGGTAGCCTTCTTTCTCAAACTAATCTCCTCAATACTGGAGTATGAGGATCTTCTTCTTTTGATTCATGTTCTTCTGTAGAGTATGATTCATCATCCTTTAAATCAAACTTTCTTTTCTCTGGTTCTTCCTTACTTGGTAGGACTTTTTGTTTAACAACATCCTTCATCTCTCTAAATACCAAACCTTGGCTATACACAACCTTCTTATTTTATGGGTTCCAAAGCTTATAACCTTTGAGACCATTTTTATACCCAATAAAGATACACTTTTCAGCCTTCTTATCTAGCTTACTCATGTTTTCCTTTAGAACATGAACATAGGCCTCACAACCAAATACCTTGATATGTGTGAGAGAAGGTTTATTACCAGTTCATACCTCTTGCAGAGTCTTGTCATCCAACGCTAATGAGGGTGATCTGTTGATCAAGTAACATGCAGTACCCACTGCATCTACCCATAATTCATTCCCTAACCCAACACCACTGAGGATGCACCTTGTTTTTTCCATCAATGTCCTGTTCATCTTTTCTGCAACTCCATTATGTTGAGGTGTATATGGAGTATTATGTTTCCTTGCTATACTGCACTTCTTATAGAATTCTTCAAATTCATTCTCATAGAACTCTCCGTCGTTATCTGTCCTCAACACGTTGATTATTTTCTCTGTTTGATTCTCAACAAGAGCCTTAAACTCTTTAAACCTATCAAAGACTACAGATTTATTCCTGGGGAAATGTATCCAAGTATTCCTCAAGAAGTCATCTATAAATGAGACATAGTACATGTAAGTTTTAAACCTGTGAAGTAAAGCAATGCATATATATTCTTAAGCAAAACAAAAATTAATCAATGGCTCATACACATAGTACACAGAGATTTACACTGGAAACCCTTAACTAGGAGAAAACCTTTCAACTCTTCATTGTATTAATTTCACCATTCACCATACAATATATACAATTTTTTTAGGTATTCCTTAGATACCAAAACCCTAATCCCTTAATATAGGATTAATTTAGAAAACCGCTAAAAATAACAAAATCCGCTAAAATAGCAAAAACCGCCCAAAAAAAATAATCAGGGCGCTACCCTGAATGTTGCGCATAACCAAGGGGGGGGGGCATACTTGGCCCCCCTGGAACCCCCCTAGGAAGCGTTCGATGCACACAACACATGGAGCAAAGGAAGTTGGAATCGTCAAACGTAGTTGTCGAATCTGACGCGCCCACACACACACATGCAAAGAATATAACACATACCCAACATTCTCCCACTTGTTGTTTTCTTTGCATCCATGGGTCCATAGGATTATATAGTCAACAATCCAGGGCAGCAATACCCATTGTTACTCTACACCGGGAGAAATTTTCTGTGCTCATAGACTTTGTTAATGAATCTGCAACATTCTTCAAAGTGTCAACCTTTTCCAACAACACCTTCTTTTCTTCAACCATGTCTCTCACAAAGTGATACTGAACATCAATATGGTTTGTCTTCGAATGATAAGTTGGGTTCTTTTCCAGGAAGATTGCATTCTGACTGTCACAATATAATCTCACTGCTTGTTGTACCAACCCAATACCTGAACACAATCTCTGTAACCATATTGCTTCCTTGCTTGCATGAGTGGTTGCCATGTATTCAACTTCTGTAGTTGAGAGTGCCACTACAACCTGTCTTTTGCTCATCCAACTGATTTCTCCTCCAAATAGGTTAAACACATACCCACTTGTAGATATTCTATGATCCAGATCTCCAGCCCAATCTGCATCAACAAAGCCATGTATGTCCACCACTTTATCCAATCTTGGTCTTCCTTGGTAGCACAATCCATAATTGGTATTGCCACACAAATACCTGAAGATCATCTTTACTGTTGTCCAATGCTCCTTCCCTGGTTTTGACATATACCTGCTCAAAACTCCCACTGCATGTGAAATGTCTGGTCTAGTACAGACCATTTCATACATCAAACTGCCAACTGCACTGGCATACAGAACATGGGACATGTCTTCTTCTTCTTCTTCTTCTTGTGTCTTGGGACACTGATCCGCAAATAACTTTACACCTATATGAATAGGAACCTTGACATGTTTACTTCCATTCATATTAAACCTTTGCAATATCGTCTCAACATATTTTCTCTGATTCAACCATAGTTTCCTGTTTGCACGATCTCTTTTAATCTCCATTCCCATAATGAAGTTAGCAGCACCAAGATCCTTCATGTAAAATTTGGAGGATAGCTACGATTTCACCTCCTTGATAACATCCATGTTATTTCCTACCAGTAACATGTCATCAACATACAACACTACATAAATGAAGTGATTACCAACCTGCTTGGAATATACATAGTGATCAACCCTACTTCTCACAAATCCCAATACAAGGATGTATGTGTCAAACTTTTGGTACCACATCCTAGGTGATTGCTTCGGACCATATAGTGACTTCTTTAGCTTACATAATAACTCTTTCTTTCCCTTCACTACAAATCCTTCTGGTTGCTTCATGTAGATTTCTTCTTCTAGATCCCCATGTAGGAATGTTGTCTTGACATCCGTCTGTTCCACTTCAAGATCAAAAGAAACAACAATAGATAAAAGAAATCTAATAGACGTTAACTTGGCAACATGAGAAAAAATCTCACCAAAGTCAATTCCCTTTACCTGGGAATAACCTTTTTCTACTAGTCGAGATTTGTATTTCTCCACCTTTCCTTCTGCATTAAACTTCTTCTTAAACAACCATTTGCTACCAACAGATTTTCTTCCAGGTGGCAACTCAACTATATTGCATGCCTCATTCTTATCCAAGGCATCCATTTCTTCAACCATGGCCTTCTTCCATAGTTTACTATCCTCTGAGTTTGTTGCTTCCCTGACAGATTTTAGATCATCATCAGTAATAGATAAAGAAAAATTAGAACAAAAATCAGGTGGACTATACCTTTCTGGTTTCTTTCTTTCCCTCACTGATATCCTCAATACTGGGGTATGAGGTTCTTCTTCTTCTGCTTCATCTTCTTCAGATGATTCTGATTTTGCATCATCCAACTCAAGCTCTATTTTCTCAGGTTCATCTTGCGTTGGTAGGAATTCATGTTTAGACACATCTTTTACCTCTCTAAAAATGACATTCCGAATGTAAACAATCTTCTTAGTTTCTAGGTTCCAAAGCTTATAACCTTTCACACCATCTGTATAACCCATAAAGATACACTTTTCAGCTTTATTATCCACCTTACTCCTATTTTCCTTTGGAACATGTACATCGACATCACAACCAAACACTATGAGATGTTCAAGAGAGGGTGTATTTCCAGTCCATACCTCGTGTGGAGTTTTATCATCCAACGCTGATGAGGGTGATCGATTGACCAGGTAACATGATGTACCCACTACATATGCCCATAATTCTTGTCCTAACTCGACACCACTAAGCATGTTCCTTGCTTTTTCCATAAGTGTCTTGTTCATCCTTTCTGAAAAACCATTCTGTTGAGGTGTGTATGGAGTAGTCTTCTGCCTTGATATACCACACTTCTTACAGAATTACTTGAATTCATTTCCGCAGAATTATCCACCATTATCTGTTCTCAATACCTTTATTTTCTTCTCTGTCTGATTTTCTACCAGAGCCTTAAACTCTTTAAATTTATCAAATACCTCATATTTATTTCTAAGAAAATAAATCCATGTGTTCCTTAAGAAATCATCTATGAATGAAACATAATGCACATATTTACCTAGTGATGGAACATGCACAGGTCCAAACACATCACTGTGTATCAACTATAAGATCCCCTTTGCTCTTGTAGCACTAGATGGGAATCTTACTCGATTCTATTTACCATATATGCAATGTTCACAGAAATCAAAATCCAGAGTGAAATTAGACATACCTTCAACCATACCTTTATTGTGTAGTGTTCGAAGGCCCTTTTCTCCAATATGTCCCAGTCTTTGATGCCACAACATGGTCTTTTTTCCAGGGAAAATATTGGTCTTGTCTTCTTTATTTCTCTTCTTAGGAACAACATAACTGTTACATCCATTAGTACAAGTGCTTCCCAACAACTTCTACAGATTTCCACACTGAACTCCCCTCATCAACACCATTGCTCCTCGTACCATCTTGAAAGTTCCCTTGCCCAATAAAGTATCCACTCCTGCATCATCCAACTTGCTTACAGATATTAGGATCCTTGCTAGTTTTGGAATGTGTAGAACCCCAGGGATAGTTCTAATCCTTCCATCATTTAGCATCAACTTAACCCTTCCACGTCCCATGATTTTGGTTGTCAAATCATCTCCTAGGAATACATCACCACCATCGTATTTTTCATATTCATAGAACCACTCCCTATGAGGATTCATATGGTATGACGCACCTGAGTCGATCAACCATACATCACGGTCTGCATGTGTACCTGTAGATTCCAGGTAAACATCACCTCCTTCTTTAGTGGATGTTTTCACCTCTGTGGAAGAGGTACTATCAGATCCCTTTGGTTTATCAACCTTCTTAGACTTGCAATCTTTCTTATAATGCCTTGTTTTACCACACTTCTAGCATTTCCTCAAATATTTTCCTGGAGACTTAGATCTACCTGTAGATTTAGATCTCCCCCCCGAAGACTTACCAAGATCCCTGTCTTGGGTACGACCACTTACAAATAAAGCATCTGTGCTATGACCATCCATGCTTTTCCGCCTCATCTCTTCAGATAACAAGGATGCAACTACATCCTCATAGTTCAATGTAGATTGAGTGGTACTGCCAATTGCTACAACTAGATTATCCCAAGAGTCTGGCAAAGAACATAACAAAGTAATAGACTTATCTTCTTTTGCAATAGTAATATTAATAGAGACAAGTTGACTTACCAGAGTATTCAAGGCATTTAGATGTTCTGTCACAGAATCTCCATCTTCCATCCTAATACGATACAACTTCTTTCGAAGAAACAACTTGTTTACCAGGGACTTTGATTGATACAAATTCCCTAACTTATCCCATAGTTCCTTGGATAGATTCTCCTAAGACATTTAACAACACCGAATTTTCCAGGCAGAGTCAAATAGTACTCCTTTCTCTTCTGTCCAACTTCTCCCAATCTTCCTTCGACATACCAGTAGGTGGTGTACTAGTAGTTTGTGTACTATTAGGTTATGTACCAATCGTTTGTGTGCTAGTAGGTTGCGTACCAATAGGCTGTGTACCAGGATCCACAATGATCCATTGTTCTTTGTCTACAAGAAGGTCCTCCATCTTGTGCTTCGATAGCTCAATTTTTTTACCGTTGATCTTCTCTATATCGATTCTAGAAGATCTTGCCATTCCTCTTTCTACACTCGAATAACCACTGCAAAATATCCCACTAAACCCAGGTTTATCACAGACCCAAGATAAACTTGATCTATCAAGACCGAGCCAAACCCTCAGCAACAAAGGCGTCCCTCTGAAGCCCAAAACGAGCTCTGATACCACATGTAAGTTTTAAACTTGTGAAGTAAAGCAATGCATATAGATTATTAAGCAAAACATAAATTAATCAATGGCTCATACACATAGTACATAGAGATTTACACCGGAAATCCTTAACCGAGAGAAAAACTTTCAACTATTCATTGTATTAATTTCACCTTTCACCATACAATATATACAATTTTTTTAGGTATTTTGTAGATAACAAAACCCTAATCCCTTAATCTGGGATTAATTTAGAAAACCGCTAAAAATAGCAAAAACCGCCCAAAAAAAATAAAAATGGGGCGTTGCGCGTAAACAGGGGGGCGTACCTGGCCCCACCTAGGAAGCGCCCGATGCAAACGACACATAGATCGAAGGAAGTTGGGATCGTCAAACACAGTTTTCGAATCTGACGCGCCCACACACACACATGCAAATAATATAACACATACCCTAAAATACACATATTTTCCCAATGATGGAACCAACATAAGTCCAAACACATCAGTGTGAACTAGCTGTAAAATTCCTTCTACCCTCGCTGCACCATAGGGGAATCGTACCCGATTCTACTTCCCATAAACACAATGTTCACATAAATCAAAATCCAGAAAGCAGTTAGACATACATTCAACCATACCTTTACTGTGTAGTAGTCGAATATCCTTCTCTCCAATATGCCCTAGTTTTTGATGCCACAACATAACCTTTTCTCCAGAGACTGTAGGAGTTCTTTTTTCTTCAACTCCAATATCAGGAACAATGGAACTATTACACCCATCACTAATAGTGCTTCCTTGTAGCTTATATAGAGTTCCAAATTGAACTCCCTTCAACAACATCATTGCTCCTCGAACCATCCTGAAAGTTTCCTTTTCAAATATTGTTTTTACTCCTGCATCGTCCAGTTTTCTTACATAAATCAAATTTCTGGCAAATTTCTGGCCAAACTTGGGATGTGCAGAACACCAGGTAGTGTTATAATTCTTCCATCTATGAGCCTCAACTTGAATTTTCCTCGTCCTGTGATTCTGGTTGTCGAGTCATCACCTAGGAAAACATTACCTCCATCATACCTTTCATATTCACAGAACCACTCCTTATGGGGATTCATATGAAGGGATGCACCTGATTCAACCAACCATGCCTCATGATTTCCATGTGTGCTTGAAGAAGCCAAGTACACATCCCCTCCTTCTTCCTTGGAGGTCTTTTCTTCTATAGAAGGAGCTTCTTCAGATCCTTTATTTTTCTCAATTTTGGATCTACGTCGCTTCTTCAGATCCTTTATTTTTCTTAATTTTGGATCTACGTCGCTTCTTGTAGTGCCCTTTTTTTCCACATCTCCAACATACCTTTACAAACTTTCTGAGAGTTTTAGATCTACCCTTAGACTTAGATCTCCCACTTGAGGAATTAGATCTATTTCTTTCCTGGGGGCGTCATCTTGCAAATAATGCATTTGTGCTTTGTCCTTCCATGTTCTTTCATCTCATCTCCTCCGAAAACAAGGATGAGACCACTTCATCAAACTTCAAGGTAGTTGTATTACTACCTATGGCCACAACCAGACTATCCCACGAGTCTGGTAAAGAGCACAGTAAACTGATACACTTATCTTCATCTGAAATTTTTTAATCTCAACAGATACTAACTAACTTACCACAATATTGAAGGCGTTCAAATTCTCTTCCACCAAGTCTCCATCTCTCATCCTTAGGTTATACAACTTCTTTCTTAGGAAAATTTTATTTACTATGGACTTAGACTGATACAACTTCCCCAACTTATCCCATAAATCTTTGGTTGTAGCTTCCTCTAATACATTCAATAATGCTGAATCTGAGAGACACAGTCAGATTGTGCTCTTCGCCTTCCGATCCAACTTTTCCAGTCATCCCTTGAAGTTCATGTAGGTGCAGTACCTGGATCCACCACAATCCACTGATCTTTATCCACCAACAGATCTTCCATATTGAGCTTCCATAGCTAAAAATTTTTCCCATTAAACTTCTCGATCTCCATTTTTGAACTGCTAGCCATTTATTTTCACCTAAAAAATCAATACCACAGATTTCCCACTATAACAAGGATTATCACAGTCTTGAGCCAAACCCTTGACCATAAACGCATCCCTCTAAAGCCAATAAAGCTTTGATACCAAATGTAGATTTTAACCTTGTACAATATTTTACTGCAAATAGATTTTCAATAAAAGAACAGAAAAGATACAATGGAAAATACACACATTACATAGAGATTTTTCCCTTGGAAACCCAAACCGGGAAAAACAACATATTCTATATTCATTCATAGTGTTACATTGTTTACAATACAATATACATATAGGATCCAACGGCATCCAAAACCCTAACCCAATGACCTGGATTAGTCAAAAACCCTAATTCCTTAACCAGAAATAGAAAACCATCGACAGAAACCATGTGGCGAAAAATTGCCCAACAATGGACATGAAAATCGAGGAGACACAAAAAACAAGGCAAAATGTGACACGTTTCCCAAGGGAAACAAATTTCTCAGGGGCACTGCCCTTGAACCCCTGAAGGGGGGGCCTAGTCGTGCAAAGAATATAACACATACCCAACATTTATAGCCCCTTCACCATCCTTATGATCATCTTCTTCTAAAGCAAGTGAACATTCTTTTTGTCGAAAGAAGTTTGAGCATAATCTGCCTTTGTTAAAATTGGATGTCAAGTTCGAATTGTCGACCTATGATGGAGAATCTAATGCCAAGAAATTGAACAACTGGATCAAGCAAATAGAGGTATATTGCAGTGTTGGACACACCAACCACATTGAGAGGGGGGGGTGAATGAGTGTAGGGTTCTTTTTACACTTCTTACAAAATTTTAGTTAGCAAACACCATTCATAACATCACTACTCATTACTTCCATTCACACTTAGTTGCTTGCATGTAAACATATCTCAACAACATACATCAACAATAAAGAACTATGAACCATAACAATAATGAACACAAGGAACACCAAATATGTGTGTAACCTTTTTGTATTATGTGTTACAGGAAACTACAATCTCGGGGGTTTTATTAGCTGCAACTCAAAGAGCGCACCAACTCTCAATGCAAGACCCAACCTGCAGATCTCAACACCAACTGAGAAGAGGAATATAACCCTCAAGTACAAGACTCAACTTATAGACATAATACAATTTGTCAACAGGTACACGACCTATCTATACTGCAACACACATATGTATGCGGCTTGTCTATACTGCAACAAGCGTCTGTACGTGACCTCCTCCACTGTCATCCTGCAGACACCTTCAAAAGGATAGGTTTTCCATTCTTCTGCACTTCTGAAACTTTCCTACCTCTATCATATCCACCAGTAACCTGTCACTGCAACCAACCTGAACCATACATACATCATCATACACATCCTCAACCAAGTACAAGGGTGTGAGATATAAGAACCATATCATAATTGTACCATACATGAGAGTGTTTCTCACTCAAACAACCAACCAACATATACCATAACCAGATCACACAACAACCATACCAAGAGTCCTATGCATGTCCATCATGCATGCATAATCATATAACATAGATATCCCTCAACCATATCAAAGCTATACCAAACATGAGAGTGTTGCTCACTCAATCAACCAACCAACATATATCATATCCAAATCTCACAACAACCATACAAAGAATGCTTCAAGTATTCACCATATCATGAGTAAATATAAACATCAAGACAACATATAACCATACTAGAACTTCTGTAATAGATCTGAATCTGTAGAATTATATCGTGGGAACTTGCTTCAGACTTCAGGAACATGGAACTAGCATCTAGTCAAAATTTTCTTGTCCTTTTCAAATATACACGCCATGGCCTTCTGTAGTCTGTGTATGTATGTGTCGTGGCCCACTACAACCCGCATACATATTAAAAAAACTAGGGGTTTCTGAATCTTTGAAACTTTCGTCGTCCAACTTCCATGCTACCTCAGACTTCTAAAATTTCTTATGCGTGCATGAGTACCTTCAATGAACCTTTCACCAAAAATAGATCTTCAATATACTCAAAATATTCACACCCATAAGAGACCCTTTCTCTTATTTATACTTCTCCAAGTAGCTTCCTCTAGGGGTTATCTCCTAACCAACTTCCTTCTTTTGGGGCTAACCCACTTCTAACCATTTTGTCCACTTACAACCACTTTATCCACAAATAGTAAACTCTCCACTACTAGGTGCAACTAATTTATTTTTAAATGTTTTCTTGTTGCAACCACTTAACCCATGACTAACCACTTTGACTGGTCAACTTATTCTAGGAGCTTCTAGAATAATTTGACTTCTTTGACCTTCTAGGGGCTTTTTGATAACTCATGAGGGTTCTCCAACTTCACATAGCCATAACTCTCTAACCGTGAGGAGTTATGTGACTTTCCACATATCACTGGAAATGGCATGACAAACAAAATCCATCTAGAATAGTCTCACTTGCAAATTCACTGATCTTTATTAAATTATTCCACAACCAAACTTGGGTTCCCTAACCACACAGCTAGGACGACTCAACCACTCAACCATTTGGACTTCACAAAGTGTCTTTCCGTGAGGGTTGTCACCATAAGGTACCACTTTGGAGTTCATCCATTTGGTACTTCCTATCAACCATGGCATGAAATCAATGATACAACTCATTTTACTATCAACACATCATTAGACACCACTTGACATCAACCCTTTGACATCAATTACATCAATGGAAACATAATCCAACAATCAATATATTAATTATACAAGCTAATTATTATGAAAATACTTAACATCAATCCTTTGACATCAATCCCTTGACATCAATGACAACATACTGCAACAATCTCCCCCTTTGGAATTGATGGCAACACCAACATTGATGTCAACACCAACATTGATGTCAACACCAATCATTGATGGMAACACTTAGACATGACAACGCTCATGCTCAAAGTGGTCATCGCTCCTTATCAATGTTCATATCTCCACATAAATGTGATTATCTCTCCCCCTTTGACATGAATGGCAAAGGGTATATCTCTTTGGGGATGTTCCCCCTGACYGAACTGTCCCTAAGGYTGCTTATCCTAGATGCATTGTCCTGTGGGTTGTTCTCCATGCATCTAATGAATCTCTCCCTTTTTTATAAAGGATATCACTCTGTTGTAATGATGGTAATATGGCTGCTAATCATCTCTATCATMTCTCCACCTGGAATCATACATTTGTAACCAATCACGGGAAGAAGAATAAATCCCCCTTGTGGGTATSTCTCCCTCTATCTTCTTTGGAAGATAATCAATATGCTACCACTACAATATGCAAATGTTGTTTCTCAACCAGAACATAGATCAAYTGCTCAAGAATGATATTCTCTTCCTACGRCGATCCTTGGACCTATCCTTGYATCAACCATCTAAATTCGTGCCACACCATACATCAAGTGTATGCCARTCATACATACTATCTCATGCGTCAACCATGAAGAAAAATATATGTCAACAATGAATAGTGAATCATGAAAAAACCATCAACCRTGTGCATCATGTGCCATACCATGTGCCAACCATGCACATCAACCATGTACATCAACACCATACAATATACCATAATATCTCATCACTGAAGTATATATGCCAAGAATATGTGTCAAACATGTACCAAGCATATATCATGATCATCAACAAGTGCCTCTATCAATGTACCAATAACATCATCAACCATACAACATGCTGACCATGTGCCTCAAACAAGTGTCATATCACTCATGATATGCCTCTACCTTGAACCAAGTGCCACAAACCATGTGTCAAGAAATGTATCTCAACCATTAAGCATCAATCAATGCATCAACCAAGCACCATAACAAGTGTCTCAACTAAATCATCCCATACATCATGTCCCAAAGGATATGATAAACAAGTAATACCAATGGTGTACTTTAACCAAGTACTATCACCCACAATCATATACCATCTACAAGTGCATCAACCATGCACCTAACATGTATTACCACCTGTACCATAACAAATGCATCAACTATGCACCAAACCTAAACAAGATGTACCACAATCAAGATGTGTTCCCATACATATATGCCATATCAACCATAATTCATGTGCCAATGATATTGCTAGTAAGTGCCTCTAACAACAACCAAGTCTGTACCAATTATGCATCAACTGTAGATCAAGCTATGACTCATCAATGATGTACAACATAACCACCTCATCAACTACATGTCCTAATATGTAGCTCAACCATATGCCAAATACATTCATCAAGATAAGCCTCTAAGAATACATCACAAGATATGAAAATGGAGCTCACATATGTACCAACCATGTACTATAACATATATGCCTAAAAAACCATTCATTACAACAAGTACTAAACAACCAATAGTACCTCTAATCATGTACCAAGAGTGTCCCTCAATAGATCAATGATATATCTCTATCTAGCATCACATCAACATGATATGTCACATGCCATAACTTCATTGAGAAAGTACATAACATAACCAAAATTGTTCCTTAACATAAAATTCCTCAATCCACACTCTAGGGTTAGTACCATGCATTCAAGATAGGCATCAAGCATATGCTTCAACACTCAACCACATATTATCACCATACATTCATCAAACAATAAACCTGAACCAGACCATCTCAGATCCTGCATAAACAAAGTTAGACAATCAAACCATGCTGCAACTCATTTGTACATCCCTCTTCTTGAGGCTTTTCCCATTGGTACATGCCCTATTTCTTAGACATGTCGCTTATGTACGTGACCTTTCTATAGGTCACCTCACATATGTACGTGAATTCTCTCATAGGAGCCCACATATGCCTAAAAAAAGGTAATGCTTTTATGATTCTCTACATCTTCCTTCATGTATGGCTATTCAATCCTCTTCATCCACTTCTAAGAGTGTCCCAACTTCTCAGAAATTGTACTTTGAGATTCCATATTTTCAACATTGTATTCCTTCCAAGTTTCATGTTCTCTTCTTTCCATATTGTATGAAACACTCCTCATTGACTGTCTCCTTGAGTTCCATCAATCCTGAGCTTTGTGACCAAAGCCACTGCATCTGTAATATTTCATGGTATGACAATGTGCAACAATGTGTCCCACTTGATTACATCTCCGACATCTTAGAATGTTATGGAATATTCCTACCTCTTTCCTTGCATAATGTCTGCAATCCAGAGCTTTGTGACCTTATTCATTACATGAGAAGCAATGACCATGAAAAATATTTTCATGCCTTTGCTTTTGTGTCCACCTTGAAGGTGTCTTACTTTGAGGTATAGGACTTTCTTCTTGGTGTCTTCCTTGCTTTGATCTTTTGAAAGTTTCCTTGCTTTTTGTAGGTGATTGACTTGCATCTTTACTTTCACCTTTTGAGAATGAGGGTCCTGCATCATTCTTCTTAGAGGAGCCAACTTAAGAGTGTGCAAATTCTTTGTTGTAACCAAGACCAGATTTATCATTTGGAGATATTTGGCTATCTAGGATTTCATCCAAGATTGTTGAACTGTTCATGAACTTGATATGAGTATTTGACTTCTCTACTTTCTTTCTAAGATCAATAACTTCTGCTTCCAACTTATGGCATGCTTCTTCCTTTTCATTTACTTGATTCTTCAATAGTTCCTCTATCCTTTTGGCTTCTTCAATTTGGGTCTTTAGATTGAAATTAACTTCAAGGATTTTTCTAAGCTCATCATCTACCTTCTTCTTTTTTTCTTCTTGAATAATTATTTAATTCTTTAGTCTTTTGATCTTTTCTTATTTTTCTTCTAGTTGAGTTTTTTTACTTTCTTCTTTTTCTTTGAGCATTTACTTTAGTGCCATGGTATGCCTTGGGTACTTTTCTAGGAATTCCTTAGTGTATTTTTCAAGATACTCAAAATCAATTGAACCATACCCTATCTCTATGCTAACTTCTTCTAAATCATTCATAATTTTATCTTTAAGCTTCACAAATTCTTCCTCTTCATCTACAAGATAACTGTTATATGATTCTACACAAACTACTTCTAGATTTTCTTCTTCACTTGTGGGAGAACATTCAACATCATCACACTTATAATTATTTCAATCAGAAGATTTTGGAGAGTCTTTACCTTCATTTTCCTTGATGTAATTTTCCTCTTTGTCTTGATATACCTTCTCTAGCTTCAACCATAGGTCCTTGGAAGAGGTACACTTTCCTATGCTTTCTTTGGCAGAACCTAAGAGTCCATTCAATATGGTCTTGAATGCTACTCTATTATTCTTCTTTGTTGCAAATTTTGACTGATTCTTTGAGGGAACTATTCCAACAACAACTATATTCCAAACACCTGCTCCTTTTGCCTTCAGGTACCCTTTCATTTCTATTCTTCGTGACGAGCAATCTGTCTCATCAAAGAGGGAAACTTCATCTACATGTTCATCCATTTGTGTTTCCATGGATATCCTTCAAGCTTGTAATACTTATAGTGAAGGCATGCTTTGATACCAATTGTTGGATACACCGACCAAACTG
>ML796681.1:236308-251141 GCA_009831015.1 Picea engelmannii | reverse complement strand
CTCACCTATAGTAACAAGAAGTCGCTCTGACAACAACATTGTCCCTCAAACAAAAACCACATCAAACGACAATCCATGGATTACCGTTGAACCAATAACTCCAAACCCCCCAGGGGCCGACGTACAATAAATTGTTCGTCAATCCCTCCTAAGGACGCATGGTGCTTTGGTCCATATCAGACAACTAGGTCAACCTTTGAACCAAACATTAGACTTCTCTGATATTAGGGATCAACTTGAAGGTACTGATCTTACCCTAAACCCTGCGGATCCAGATCACATCCTTACTCCTGCAGCAGGAGGATCTGGTATTCCACCATCACCACCCCCTTCATCTCCTTCCTCTTCTAGAGAAGAATCATCAGACGAAGGTAGTTCTTCATCTCAGCCTTCGACACCACCCACACCTATGGCCAATCCGAACAATCCCGCCAAACCTTGGCTCGATCAAGATGCAGTGGCCATACCTGAGCCCCAGCATCCTTTGCCTAAACATCCAAAGAAATGGCTCCCTAAATTTGACCCAGATTCCAAGCAGATTGTTGAGGATCATATTAAAAAATTCATGCTAGCCATTAGGCTCCATAGTGTTGAACACGAAGACGTAGTATGTAGACTTTTTCCCTACACCTTTGAAGGCAATGCTTCTACCTGATACTTTGCCCAACAACCCCACACCATTGTGTCTTGGGATAGATTTGAATCCTGTTTCCTTGAGAAATTCGGAGACGACAAATCCCCTGAAGTTCTAGTCATGGAACTCTCTAGTTTAAATATGAACCCCAAAGAAAAGATAAAATAATTTAATCAAAGGTTCCTAACATTAAAGAATCGAATCCCCACGGACTCAATGCCTGCTGAAAATCTTGTTGTTGCATACTACACGAAAGCCCTACACCAAAACATAGCAATTTGGGTAAAAAGGTCTAAGAAAGCCACATTGTTAGAAGCCTTCGAAGAGGTGAGTCAAATCGAGAAAGATATTCTCAGCCTAAAAGATAATATCTGTAACGAGGCAGAGACTACTTCATCCTCCAAGAAGAAAATCGAAATTTTTCCTAGACCTCCCCAAAACAAAACTCAATCAGATGGTTTAGATCTAGAAAGTTTACAGAAGGTCATTCATAAGTTGTCTAATCAGGTTATAGATTTGAGAAGATCGACCGAAGAAGCCTCTTCAAGCAAAGGGCCTTACAAACCCCCTTTTAGAAAGCCTTTTCCCACAAACCGGCCTAACTCAAATTCTGAAGGCCTGAATCTAGAAAGCTTACAGTTTGCTATTCAGACGATTCTAGAGGCACATGATAACTTGATTCCTCCCGAGATTCCTGAAGACATGGCTGAACAAGAGATAGTGGAAGAAGACAAATCCTCTCCCAACATTTTCGGGCATTTCTCGGATAGCATTTTTCAAGCTAATTTCGAAACAGTGCATCCTTACAATACCAGGAGCAAGACAACAAATAAATCTTCTTCTGAAATCATAACTAATGCACCTCAAAAACAGTTTAAACCAATTGAAACTAAACAGAATTTAGCAGCTCCAAGTTTAGAGTATGATTTGATTGAGGATCTCAAAAAACTTAGAGCTAATATTTCTGTTTACGAATTATTGAAATTCCCTTTTCTTCTGCAAAAGATGTTGCAGAATATTGTAGAAAACAACAAAAACAACAATCCGAACAGCAACAAAGTTGCTGAAAACAACCCCAAAACACCTCAAAAGGTCTCCATTAAAACAACGCTAGAGTCTTCTGATAAAAGAGACCTTGCTGTAAAAAGTGTAACAAATGTAGATAAACTAGTTTTAGGGGCTGCGACTAAAAAACAACAATTTTCTGCTGCTAATACTCGCAGAAATGTCCCACCTTTTTTGTTGACTTTTTAAATTTTCAATAGGAATGTACATAACTGTATGGTAGATTCAGGTGCATTGTCAAATGTAATGCCTTGGTCTGTCTGCCAAAAAAATAATGCCGAAGTTCAACCTTCCAGCTTGATCGAACTAGTGTTAAAGTAAGAGCTGAATTAAAAAATGTGCTTATCAGATTATCATCTAATCCTAAAGTCCATCAAGTTATTGATATTATTGTCATTGATATCCCCGAAGTATATGGATTGTTTTTAAGTAGAGATTGGTCCAAACAACTACATGGTTATTTTGCGACAGATTGGTCTCACTTGTGGCTGCCCGAGAATGGAAAGTCTAACAAAATCAAGGTCAATCGTGAGCGTTATCTTAAGTTCATGGTAACCGATTTAAATGATCCTAATGAACCATTAACTTCTTCCACCGATTCACCTGAAATACAGAGGATGAACACGATTTTCGGAAATTTCATGGCTGAAACTTCTACCATTATTGACCCAGAACAACAGTCCGAAATTATGACATGCACATAGTCAACAACCCTCTCTCAGTGGTCACATGCACCTAACAAAAATCAAATCTGGTCTCTTTACTTCGATGGATCTAAATCTAAGGAAGGAGTTGGTGCAGGGTGTGTGCTCATTGATCCAGCAAGTAACAAAATGTTGATCGCTTGCCGGTTAGAATTTGAATGCACAAACAATACAGCTGAATACGAGGCACTCATGCAAGGTCTCATAAAAGCACTAGATTTGAGGATTCAAAATTTGACTGTCTTTGGTGATTCAAAAATTGTGGTTAGACAGGTAAAAAATTCTATTCACTGTTTATCTCCACACCTGAAAAGCTATTAGACTGAGGTATGGAATTTAATGAACAAATTTTCTACATTTAACATTAATTCTATTCCCATATTGAACAATTCTGAGGCTGATTTGTTAGCTAACGTTGCCTCAAATTTTTTTCCTGCAGAAGGCCTTTCCCCGAATGCGTTTTCCGTCGAGTTGTTGTTCACACTATCCGTCCTGGATAACATCACAAATTGGAGAGTCTTTGATGACGATCAACAGATCATCAGTTTTCTTCACATGGAAGAAACTTTCCAAGGCACAGTTATCGACGAAGGTACCCACTATGAAGACCTTCACAATTTTATGGTAATACCAGATCCAAGATCCCTGGAGTCCACATCAGATATGGTAAACTCTATCCCAAAATCTGTGGTTAGAATAGACAATTTTTTATGATCTTCACGATAAATTCAGAAAATCAGTGAATTGTAAAATGGATAGTTCTTCCTTGACACATGAAAAAGTAAATTTAGGAACTAAAGATAACCCACAGTGCATCAATTTGGGAATGGGATGTTCCGAGCAAGAAAATACAACATTTATTAAGTTGTTTACGAAATTTAAAGATGTCTTTGCTTGGACATACAACGATCTAAAGACCTTTGATCCTAACATCATACAACACATTATTCCCATGAAACCCTAGACCCAACCTTTTCAACAGAAGTTAAGAAAGATGCACCCAAAACTTGAACCAACAATCAAGAAAGAATTAAACAAACTCTTGAATGCTAAAATAATCTTCCCTGTAAGACATACACAATGGGTCTCTAATATTGTTCATGTAAGGAAGAAGAGTAGTGAAATCCAACTATGTGTCGATTTCTGAAATTTAAACCGAGCGTCTGATAAAGACAACTACCTTGTTCCTCCCATGGAACAGATCCTTCAACAAGTATCTGGTTCTGAAAGATTATTGCTGCTGGATGGTTTTTCAGGGTATAACAAAGTCCTTATGTCTCCCCTAGACCAGCTCAAAACCACTTTCCGTACTCCATGGGGTACCTATGCTTATAGGAAAATGCCCTTTGGGCTCATAAATTTCGGTGCCACCTTTCAGAGAGCGATGTATATCTCTTTCCGCGGCTTAATCAATCAATCTGTAGTAGTTTACCTAGATGATGCCACTGTCTTCTTAAAGAATAAAGGAGATCATCTAGCTCATCTAAGATTTGTTCTACAATGATGTCATAAGCACGGTATTTCTTTAAATCCTAAAAAATATGTCTTTGCAGTAGAACACGGTAAGCTCCTCGGATTCATTGTATCAAATGAAGGGATAATTATTGACCATGAAAGAACCCAAGTCATTTCAAAACTGCCCCCTCCCTCTTCCAAAAAGTCCATGCAATCTTTCTTAGGTCAGATAAAATTTGTTAGAAGGATCGTCCCCAGCTTTTCAGAAATGGTCAGACCATTACAAAATTTAATAAAAAATGATGTACAGTACCATTGGGGACCTATAGAAAGTCAAGCTTTTGACTCAATAAAAAAGGCTATAGTAGACGCTCCTTCCCTAATAAGCCCTGATTTTTCGCGAGATTTCACTCTTTACACATTCGCTTCTGGTCGGTCTTATGCTGCTGTGCTAACCCAAAAGAATGTTGAAAACAACGAAGCCCCAATTGTCTTTATGAGCTCAGACTTTAAGGGAGCAGAACTTAATTACCCAGCAGTAGATCAACAGGCTTATGCTGTTTTTAAAGTAGTAAAACACTTTCGATCTTATCTACTGAAATCTAGGATGAAAATCATTGTCCCTTACCCTGCTGTCAGAAAATTGTTAGTACAGAAAGAACTGGGTGAAAAAAGGGTAAACTGGGTCACATCCTTACAAGAATATGACATAGAAATTACCCCAGCACAAATTGTTAGAGGCCAAGGTTTGTGTAAATTGGCTGATGATTCAGCTATAGGACAATAGAATGAAACTGATATGTCACTTCAGGACCATCACAATAAAAATCAAATCTACTGTGCACAAAACCTTACTAGTCCTTGGTATGATGACATCAAGTTTTATCTAATACACGGATCAGCTCCCTGGCACCTTGATCCAAAAAAGAGGAGAGCACTGAGATTAAAATCTGCTTCTTTTCAGCTGATAAACGGTATTTTGTTTCACCAAAATTTCGATGGAATACTTATGAACTGTCTAGAAAAAGATGAAGCAAACAAAGTCTTATTGGAATTACATGCAGGGGAAGCTGGTGGGCATTTCGGTGGAGACACCACTGCCCACAAAGTATTAAGAGCAGGGTATTACTGGCATACTCTTTTCAAAGACGCCCATGCCTTATGCCACAAGTATGTAATCTGTCAAAAGACATCTGGACGAGTACAGAAGTCAACATTCCTGCTGCAACCAGTTTCGGTAGACTCCCATTTTCAGCAATGGGGCCTCGATATTATAGGCCCAATCAACCCTACATCCTTGCAGCAGCATAAATACATCATAAAAACCATAGATTATTTCACCATATGGTCCGAGGCTGCGCCATTAAAAGTTGTAAACACCAGCCAGGTAATATCCTTCCTGAATTCAAATATTATCACTCGTTTCAGTATTCCTGAATGCCTAGTATTTGATAATGCTTCCTATTTTTCATCTCTCGAAATGAGTGATTTCGCTTTAGAAAAATGAATAAAATTAAAATACTCTGCCAGCTATTGCCCCCAAGGCAATGGTTTGGCAGAATCAACTAATAAAAACCTGATCAATATCATCAAGAGAACGGTCTCCGAAAACCAAAAAAACTGGCATAATGCACTATTTAATGCAATCTGGGCTGATAGGGTAACTCCTAAAACTGTTGTTGGTAATTCCCCATTTTTTCTCATTTACGACAGAGAAGCAATTCTTCCACCGCATGTCCTTCTCCCATCTCTGCAGTTATCGCAGAAGGTGCAAGAAGAAGACTGTCCTCCCTTGGAAAGTCGGATTAACGTTTTGCTGAAGTTAGAAGAAGTAAGGGCTCAAGCAAAACGAAAATTGGATCAACATCAACTCATTGTCAAAAACTGGTTTGATTCCAAGTCTGCCTCAGACATAAATTTTGAGGTAGGTGATCTTGTCCTTAAATGGGACAAACCTCATGAGGGGAAAGGAGAGCATACCAAGTTTCAAAACTTGTGGTTGGGACCATTTTTAATTGTTGAAAACTAGGTCCCAGTTCTTTCCACCTCCAGAATTTAGAGGGACAACCAGACACCTTTCCAGTGAGTGGCCAAGCTCTCAAAAGGTATTTTACCTGACAACTCTCCGATACACCTTCTGTACATATTTTTCTGTTTGGATTTCTTTGTTTTCCAATTTTTCTTTGCTGTTTTGTTTTGTTTTGTTTTCATTTTTGTTCATCGGTCCTTTTGAGTCAATCGTCCTTGTATTACAGTCTAGCTCAGATAAAGAGAAACATAATGCTTCATCTCGAAAATAGCTGTCAAAGGCTGTCGAAACATCTATTGCTGTCCTTCTCTGAAATTGTAGGCTGGTTAAAGGTGTCATTTTGTCTGAAAGTCGATTCCTCGGTTTCAATCTGCACTTGAAAGTATTCACGAATATCTTTAAAAGGTCTCTTTACGCTGTCCCTGCTCTTTAAGAAAGCAACTCAAGGATCTCTCCCTATCCTTGAAAATTAGTTCTATCAATGAACTGTTTTTCAGATCTTGATGAAGGTTTGCTAGAAAAATTTAAAGGCCTGTGGAAATATTAAGTTGTGTTAAAAAACTAGAATTTTCAGCGTCACCCCGCTCTATTGAATATCTTTAAAACTATATCAGAATGTGAATAAATTCTCAGAGCGTTGTGGGAAGTGTTTGTAAACCCGCCGGGACACTGAACAGGTCTGCTGGTAGCGGGTAAATGCATGCATGACGCCAAGATAACTTCGCCGGGGTACTGAATAGGCCCGTTGGCAGCGAAGCGATGTCAGGTAAAAGAAAATTCTCAGGTATAAACCTTATGTTGGCCATAAGCATCCTTCGTTCTGATTTGAAATTTATTGGGCAGGATACATACGTTAGAGTGGGTTAATTGACATCCCTGTCGAGGCTATGGATGCTTGCTGGCAGCAGTGGCCCTGTCAACAGTATTGGAGATTTTAACTTAAACATCGTGGCTTTCTTTTGTTAAGTTTGACACCATATTTCATTCTTTTAAACGAAAAATATCTGAAAATGGGCTATGTCTTGTTTTTTTTTTAAAAGATGTTCAAATAACCTTGCAGTTGTTCTTCGATTTGAAGTTTTTAGAATTCTCTAACTTGAACTAGTTCGTATTGTAGAGATAACTGCATCTCTCAGCATGTCGCCATTGTTGGCAGCTCAACATGTTTGTTAACTTTTTATACTAATTAATTGATCTACATAGCTGCCTATCTGGAGTCATTTATTTTTATTACTCTTCATGACGCAATTTTTGAAACGACAGTTGAAAGTTGTCACTGTTTCCTATTATTTTCTTTCATGCTTCGTTCATGACTGGAAGCATGAATACGAAGCATAAAAATTTGCGACTGTGTTATCTTTCTGTTTTAAAATTTCGTCGAAGGCAAATTGTTCATACAATTTATTTATGAAGTTTGGTTCCTTGCCATGAAGAGTTACCCTCTTTGTTTCGATCCTTTCAACACCAAGCATGCTTAGAGATTGATGGTTATATAAACAAAGGACCCCCACTATTTGATTTTGGTATGGTTTTTTTTGAGTCTTGGCTATACGTTTCTTTTTCTAAACCTTTGATTTTTGATTTACCCAAACCTTGTGATAGAACCCACGATGCGCACACTTATTTTTCATTTTAATGCTTTGGTCCTAGACTCGTACTAGATGCAAAGATGGCATTACGATTTGTAGGAAGACATCATTCCTGAGACTGGCCTTGGGCTTTGCAAACCCTCTTCGCATGCATTTCAATTAAACACCCATCTAATCATTATGAGTTTATGTTCATACACCGTTCACTGTTGAAATTTCACGGGCTCGGGTTATGGCTCTGGACTGTCTTGCAAACCGTCTCTGTGTGCTGTGTCTGATTCGTTACCCTTTCATCCATCATGGCTCCTGTTGTGAGAGTTGAACCAAACAACATTCAAACTCTGCTCTTATATGACGATGCCAGAGAAGATTTGGAGAGAAGTGGCTAGCTCGTTTTCATTAGGAAGTTTCAGGGTTTCAATTTACAAGTTGCCCAGGAATTCACTTTATCCTTTAATGGGTGTAGAGTGAAGGTGGGTGATGTACAATTGGAGATTACAAAGGATTTCCTGAGTCAAGCTACAAGGCTACCAACAAGCGGTCAAAGGTGGTTTAAAAATGCAAAAGTGGAAGAAGTTCCTTGGAGCCTGTTGTTTACATCTTGGAAAATAAAAGGGTGTGATAAAGGTATGTCCATTTCCTTCCTAAAAGCTCGGTGGCACGATTTGCTTGATGTGGTAAAGTAATTTGTTACCCGTGAGGGACGTTTCGGACTTGTGTTTTTGTACCATTTGCGTCTGCTTATGATTTTTATGGGTTTCCCTTTGAACATGCCATATTACTTTCTGAGGAGTCTTTATAAAATGGGCAAAAGATACAAAAAACAACGGTCATACTCTAGCCTTTTCCATCACGGCCTAATTAAAATCCTGCTCATGCATCAATTCGAGTTACAGAATGACAACTAGGATTCATTCATAACCCGAAACGACTATGGTAACCCTGATATGGAGGAGGTAGATAAACTCATGGTTGAGGAGACCCTTGTCCACCCTACGACGTCTCTCTCACCTCCCCAGACCTATGTCTCACCCCCTTACAACAAACCCTTGATCGATCCAAAGGTTATTGAACAGGCCTGTCAGCAGATTATACATCCAAACGACTGTGTTAAAAATTTAAAGAAACCTACAGGAAAGAGATCTAAGAGAAATATCGATATAAATTTTAAGAACAAGAGAGTCGGGAGGCTAATTTCTAGGAGACTTCGTAACAAGTCGAACTCTCATCCGAGTTCAATCAGTATGATTGAAGTCCACGGAAGTTCAGACTCTAAAATCGATAGGTTCCTCACTGCAAAAGACCTTCAGTCGTTCAAGCCACACTTTGATCGGCCCTATAACTTTGTTGACAATTTACCTCCCTATTTGAAAAACAATCCAGATTTTCCTGGTGTCAAATTGGTTAATGAATCCACTGTCAGTATGGAAGGTGCTCCGGTTCACAACCAAGTTTGTTCCCATGCAACCGTTGCACAGTCAAATTGTGAAGCCTGTCTATCATGGATTGATATATATTATACTGATATCCCTATCCTACAGTCCCAGGTTAAGGCTTTAAAGGATTAGGTCGATGTCTTAACCAACGAAAACCAAAGACTCGAATCTGCTATTCAAGGCAAAGAAAAACGTATAAAGACAACATGCAATGTAGTATTTAAAAACGTGGAGGTTGCAATAGCCATTGTGAATTCCAAGGTTGCCTGATACGATTTGATTTCATAGTTGGAGGTATGATTCTTCATCTTAAAATAGGATTATTTGTTAAAATTAGTTTGCTTTATTTTACAATAAATTGGATTTCATTTACTAATAACTAGCTACAGAATCGCAAGATTTTGTAGCCAGTTATGTTAATTCGAATTGTGTAAAGTAGTGGTTGAAAATGTATCTAAAATATTTCTATTTTCCGTTTTCTTTAAGGATATTCAGGAATCCATGATTACAAATTGATCCGAGGCATCCTTGAGACCTTGCAGTCATATCTTTGATGCATTTTGTATGAACATAAATGAACTGTTGTTAGTTTTGGAGGATTTAGTAGGATCAGGGTGGTTGCATCCCCCTTTATTTTTGAAATAAATATTTGATCTCAGGAATAGAAACAATTATCTTTTCTGAGGCCTTTATAAACCCATCATTTTGTAATCAGACACATCTTGGCCTGGGGCTTATTGTGAACAACTTATACTCAAATTTAGACATAACAAATATTTACTTTATGCTTTCGTCATTTGTGAATGTTGTTGTGATCTATAATTTGTTTATCTTGGTAATTAAATGACTGCAGATAGCTTTCGTCTTCGCAGATTGTTTTGTTGTCAAGATAGTTTTTCCTCAATGGTTCATGATTTTATGCTTCAGTTTGATCAAAACAATTGAATTATATTTCAATTCATATTATGAAGTTTACTTTAAATATGTTGATTGATTAAATGCAAGCTGTAATTGTAAGATTTATCTCATGTGTTATCGCTTGTAGTCTATTACATCACTGTGATTATTTTGCGTCCTGTTGTTTTATTAATTAAATACACCAGTCAATGCACATTTTAGCGATTGTACCAAACAATGTGAAGATGCATAGCAGATTTATCTCGTGGATGGACTGATGCACTATTTACGCAAACAGTTGGACGCATACTCCTCAAGTGATTAATAGGTTAGTTTGTTCTTTTATTTCATTTGTTTGCTTATTATAGAAGTTCTTATATATAGTATAATTTTCGTTGTCTATATCTTTCTATTCAATTAAGTAGTTTAATTTTTAATCTTGTGAATGCATATAAATTAAAAAACAAATCAAAACAAATAGTACTTTTGCTTTCTTTATTTACCTTCATTAAAAGAACTATTTTACATTCGATTTTTTGTATGAGTTCAGATTAAAACTCATTATTTGTATATGTTGTATATATGATAAATAGAACTATTATATAAATATTATTTAGATAAATTATATATATATATATATATATATATATTTCAGTGATTATTATTTAGTAAGTTATTGTATTTCTTTTAGTTATTTTTCGCTTCCCTTAAGACTTTAGATTGGCCAACGGAGCCATTAAACCCGTCAGAGTGAGTCAATCCAAACGGCTTGGGTTAATTAGACAACCTCGGACCAGATTCACTCTTCCAGTTGACGAGCAGTCAATTTTGCCCGTCAACACATTGTTGTCTTGAATTGTTGATCATGTAATCTTCACCCCCCCTGTATGTAAAGAAAAAAACAAGTGGGTGAATGTTGGGTATGTGTTATATTATTTGTACGATTATCCCCATGTGTTGTAGGTTGCACTAGGCACAGTGGGGGGGTCATAGGCCCCCTTTTCTGGGGGGTTTGGCGGCAGAGCCCTTGGATTTTTTTTTGGATGTTGTTTTGTCCGTTTTGATTGTTTTTGGCACACAGTTTTTCGGACCATCGTTTTCTAATTTCGGTTAAGGAATAAAGGTTTTAAGTTAGTCCAGGTCAATGGATTAATGTTTTGGATGTCGCAAATCATATATATTGTATTTGTAAATGGTGAAGTTAATACATTAAGACTTAGAGGTGCGGCTCTAAACATTTTTCTTGTTTGCCCAATTAAGGGTTTCTAAGGTAAATTTTTTAGTATTATGTGTGAATGTTATTGTTTCCTTTCTATTTGATAAATAATCTATGTGTGAATTTCTATACTGTAAAGGTTTGAAACGTACACCAATAGCGATAATTATGATTCCTAGTAGATGGTGCTCTTGCATCTACCTCAGAGTGACATGTCCAACAAGTGATAGCTCTGTCTCACTAATTCATTTTCAATCGACTCTCGATCTCGGTAGATACACTTCCCAATGGAGCAAATAGTTCTATTGTATCTACCTCAGAGTGACATGTCCTAGTGGTGATAATTACAATTCCCAAAGAACGTTGCTCTTGTATCTACCTCAAAGTGACATGTCCCACAAATGATAATTTCATTCTTAGACTTGTTTTCAACCTCAAGGCATGATCCTATTGGATAAAATTCCCCCGATGAATGGCGCCCTTGCATCTGCCTCAGAGTGACATGTCCCATGTGAATAATTATGATCACCAATGGATGGTGCTCTTGCATCTACCTAAGAGTGACATTTCCCACAAGTGCTAATTCTGTTTACTGACTTATATCCAACCTCAAGGATAGACCCTAGTAGATATGATTCCTAACAGATGGTACTATTGCATCTACCTTGAAATGACATGTCCTATGAGTGATAATTTCGTTAAATCACTTATTTTTTACCTTGAGCCTTGATCACAGTTGAGGGTGCTCTTGCATCTACCTTAGAGCAATGTCCTAGGAGTGATAATTCCGATAACAATTCCTCGTGGATGGTGCTCTTGCATCTACCTCGAAGTGACATTTCCCATGAGTGATAATTTCTTGCACTAATTTATTTCCAACCTTGAGTTCCAATCCCAATAGATATGATTTCCAACATAGGGTGCTCATGCATATACATTAGAGTGACATGTCTCATGAGGAATAATTTGATTCACTGAGTCCTTTCCGACCTTGAGTATGTATACTAATGGATATGATTCCTAATGGATGGTGCTCTTGCATTTAACTCAAAGTGACATATCATGGGGGTGATAATTTTGTTCACTGACTTGTTTTCGACCTCTAGGCATGATCTTTGGTGGATACAATTCCCAGTGGATTGTGCTCTTGTATCTTCCTTAGAGTGATAATTATATTAACATTTCTTAGTGGATGGTGCTCTTGCATCTAATTAAGAGTGGCATGTCCCACCAACAGTGATGACGTGTGAGAGAAATGATAATTATGATTCCCACTTGAGGGTGCTTTTACATCTACCTACCTAATCGTCACATGTGGTGAAGTGATAATTAAGATTCTCACTTGATGATGCTCTTGTATCTACCTACCTTGGAGTGACATTTCCCAATAATAATTATGTCGATAGACCGTCTTATTTTGGAAACATTTGATTGTTAATCAAAGTTCTCTAATTCATGGATAACACATGTATATACATTGTAATATAACATATATAAAAAGTATGTAGAACAGAAATAAAATGCTAGAAATGGCAGAATAACAACAATATAACCAGAACAATCACCACAATAACACTGGAATGATATATGAATAACAACATAAATAACAATTTGATTCTTAGAGCAATGTTCACGGGCCTCTTTGAGGGGCAACCTCCAGTCGAATAGAGCTCTATTACAATAATATCCAAGCTAGGGTTCTCATACCCCCGAGTCTTATTTATACTAAATATCTTTATGAAAAGAAGCATCTAGAGGAAGATCCTTCTAGAAGTGGAAGCTTCTATTAGGTCTTCTTACATTCAACTTATTCTATTTTATTGCAAAGCCTTATTAATATTGACCTTTATTACATCCAAATATATTTTTCTACCTATGTGTGGGTTAGGACCCTAACATGTCCGCCCCCTTAAAAATAGTCTTGTCCTCAAGGCTTGAGATGTGGAAATTGTTGCAGAATGGTAGCTGGTTCCCAAGTGGAATCTGCTGGAGTTGTATCTTTCCACTAGACTAACACTTCCTTGATGGTTCTCTGACGCAGGCGACGCTCACGCTGGTCCAAAACTGTTTGTGGTTGTAGCCAAATGGATCATTCTTCGGCTAACTCGGGAAGGTTGGTTTGAATTTGACACTTAGTTCAAATCACCTTCTTTAAGCATGAAACATGAAAAACAAGATGTAGCTTCGAATGAATGGGCAAAGCTAACTGATAGGCCACCTGTCCCACACGCTTGAGAATGGTATAAGGACCATAAAATTTGGGCGCTAGCTTTTGACAATGCTCGGCCTTGAGGGAATTTTTCTTGTAAGGTTGCAGATGAAGAAACTCCTGATCCCCTTCTACAAATTGACGTTCAGAGCGACCTTGATCTGCTTGTTGCTTCATGCGATTCTGTGCCATGACCAAATTCTCTTTGAGGGTACAGAGAATAACCTCTCGAACTGTAAGTGTTTGGTCAACCACCTAGACCTTCGAGACACCAGGTAAGTATGAGAGAACTGAAGGTGGATTTTGTCCATATACCGCTTCAAAAGGAGTCATGCGTGTATCTATATGATATGAAGTGTTGTACCACCATTTAGCTAGGGGTAACCATCGATCCCACTGATTTTTATTTTTCGAGGCAAAACACCTCAAATATGTTTCCAAACACTTGTTGACAACTTCTGTTTGACCATCAGTCTGGGGATGATAAGTTGTGCTGAGGTGCAATTGGGTGCCTTGTAGCTTGAACAGTTCTTGCCAAAAATTGCTTATGAAAGTTGGGTCGTGATCAGAAACAATAGAGTGCGGCATGCCATGAAGCTTGAAGACCCGAACCATGAAAATTTGAGCCATCATGGATGCTGTAAACGGGTGTTGAAGAGCGTAGAAATGAGCATACTTGGAAAGGCGATCAACAACCACCATGATGACTGATTTATTTCTCAATTTGGGTAAGCCTGTAATAAAATCCATAGAGATATCCCTCCAAATAGCAGGTGGAATCGGAAGCGGTTGTAGTGTGCCTGGAGATTTGACTGTTTCTCCCTTATTTTGTTGACACACATCACATTCAGTGACAAAATTACGAATGTTCTGTTTCATACCATCCCAGAAAAAAGAACGTTTGACCTTGTCATAGGTTTTGGTGAACCCGGAGTGCCCCGCTGTGGGTGTAGCATGAAGCTCAGAAACTACCATGGATTTAAGCTTTGATTGTTTACTTAAATACAAACTGCCTTTGTATTGAAGCTCATCATGGAGCCAAGATTACCCTGGGGAAGCTGGAGCATTGGATTGCAATTTTTGGATCAGATGCGAAATTTTGGGATCTTGTAACCATTCTTGGCGAACGGCTTGGAGCCAGTCTGGTACAATGAAGGAAAGAGAAAAAAAGGGATCCTTCATCTTCATATTTTTGGGAAAGTGCATCCACAACCACATTGTCTTTGTCTTTCTTGTAAATGATCTCATAATCATATCCAAAGAGCTTAGTCACCCATTTTTGTTTCTCTGGGGAGGAAATGTGTTGTTCCAGAAAATACTTGAGGCTTTAATGGTCTATCTTAATTTGGAAACGTTGTCCCAATAGATAAGGGTGCCACAGATCAACGACATGCAGAATAGCCAACATTTCCTTTTCATAGATTGATTTGCCCAGATTTCTTTCAGATAGTTGCTCGTTGGTAAAGGCCAAAGGCCGACCCTCTTGCATAAGGACAACACCAATTCCTTTCCCTGAAGCATCACATTCCAAGACAAAGGTCTTTGTGAAATCAGGAAGGGCCAGGACTGGAGTGGTGCACATGGCCATCTTCAAGGTTT
>ML796681.1:208565-230248 GCA_009831015.1 Picea engelmannii | reverse complement strand
TAATATTTAGGAGTTTATTAATTAGTTAGATAAAAACTTGGATCAACTTATTTAACTCCTAGATTTGATGTGTAATTGAGAATTCTCTCAAGTCATTATTGATTATATGGTTAAGATAATCCATCATCTATCTTAATGATTGTATGATTAAGATAATCCATCTAGCTTAATGACCAAAATTTATATATATATGTAATTGAATATACAATACTCCAATTTACCTGTAAAAAAAACTCATGTCCACTGGCTCATTTCCTTTCACACCATCCACAACATACGATTCCTTTTGTTTTATACGCTCGTGAAGGCATTCTCGTTAGGGGGAATGTGAAATTTAAAAATTCCATCATGTAAGAACAGGCATGTGGCATGGAAATCTGCAAGCGAGCACAAGCGCCACCCGCTCGCCACGCGACGGCCATGCGCTGACACGAGAACCACCCTCCCCTCTCCACGTCTCCCTCAACAATGCAGGTCTTGCCACATATTTATCTGCGCACCGGTGGATTGAAATCGAAGGCAAGGAACAAACAGAAACGAGCCAAAAAAATTCGAGATCAAAGATGGCTATGGACGATAGGACTGAAGGATGGCACATGTTGTTGCAGGTATTCGGGATGCTAGACGGGAAGAGCCTAGCCACGGCCGCCTCCGTCTCGCGCCTCTGGTCTCAAGTGGCCACCCAGGAGGACCTCTGGAAGGACCTCTGTCTCGCAAAGTGGCCCTCGCTGGACTCCCAGGCGGGGGTTTCCGTTGTGAATGAAGCAGGAAGCTACAGGCAACTGTACGTGCTACGCTACCAGGCGCAGCGTGGCTGCTTCTGCCACGTTAAGCCGTGGCTCTCCATGGACGATCTCATATTTCTCGTCGACGTCACGGCGGCGGCGGCGGAAGAGGTAGCGTGTTCGTTCATCCGCCGCGGCGGCGAGCTCTGCCCCGTCTTTGTCTGCGACGACATGTTCAGATTCTTGGCGGTGCTGCGCGAGGAAGAGCATGGAAAGGCGGCGGTGGGCGGTTTAGGGGAAATGAAGGGGTTGAAGGTGAGCTGGGCGGTGATGGTGAAGGGCAGCCAAAGGGTTTTCCAGGTTATGAACAGCAAGAATGCCGGGCACGCGATGATGGGGAATGCATGTATTAGTTTCTCCGAATGTCTGCCCGACCATTCGGGCTGCGCGCCGGGGTTCAGCCAGCACATTGCTGAAGTCGATTTGCGGTTCGGCGTGAGGGAAGACGGGAATCTGGTGACAGCAGAGGTGTGCCTGGGCATCATGAATACGCTCACTTGGAGGTATTTCTCGCAGGACGAAGCTCTCAGATATCTGCAGCATGCCTTTCTTTAACTGACCTCATTTCTGTCATCCGCCATACATTTTTCATTTTGGGGGAATCTCTTCATCTTTTGTGCTGCAAATTTGTAAAGTTTCTCTTGTAATTAAAAGTTTTGTATCCATCCTCTAATTTTTTGTTTGTAAATATGATCGAAGAGGAGCATTGCTTTTTGTAAAGCTTCAATTCTTTATAATTTAGGTTTTGTTATCCTTTTTGTAAATCTTTAGTCTCTTCTGTCATTTAAAAATGTCGTTTCCATCCTCTAATTTTTTTTTGTGAAGATGGTTGAAGGGGCCAATGCCTTTTAAAGGATTCACTGTTTCTTATAAAGCTTAAATTCTTAATAACATGCTTTGTAAATTGTTAGAGGAGTCAATCCTTTCAAAGGATTCATTTTTTTGTAAAGCTTGAATTCTTAATAACATGGTCTAATTATTTTTTTGTAAATATGGTTGAAGGGGCCAATTCCTTTCGAAGGATTCATTTTGTTATCCCTTTTGTCAAAATTTTTAGTTTCTTCTGCCATTTAAAAATTTTGTTTGCATGTTCTAACGATTTTTTGTAAATATGGTTGAATTTGCCAATGCCTTGCAACGGATTCATTTTTTTGTATACTTTTAATTCTTAATAATTTAGATTTTGTTATCCTTTTTTCTCCGACTTTCGTCTCTTCCGGCATTTAATTTTTTTTGTTTTGTTTCGATGCTCTATAATTTAAAAAAAAATATGGTTGGCTATGCAGAAACGATAACGCCAGAGATAGCATGGAGAAAACACTAGACAAATGTTACAAACTTTCAGTTGTTCAACTGTGATCCTTTTTCTAAATCTTTAATCTCTTCTGTATTTTAAGAGTTTTGTTTCCAGGCCCTAATTAATTTTTTTTCTAAATATAGTTAAGGGGCCAACGCCTTTCACAGCATTAACTTTTGTAAAGCTTCAATTCCAATAATTAAGATTTTGTTATCCTTTTTTCCAAATCTTCAGTCTCCTCTGTCATTAAAATTTTTGTTTTTCTATGGTCTAATTATTTTTTGTAAATATGGCTGAAGGTGCCAATGCCCTTCAAAGCGTTTTTTGGGTTTGTAAAAGCTTCATTTCTCAAGTGTTTTTGACTAAATTTGTTTAAAGAGGGCACTTCGGCTGGAAGCCTTGCGAACGATTTGTAACTTTATAATCTTAAGAATTCATATGGTTGACAGAGATTCAATTCTCAGCATTAATTTTTGTAGAGATTCAATTCTTAATAATTTAGATTTTGTTATCCTCTTTTCTGAATCTGTATTCTCTTCTGTCATTTAAAATTTTTTGTTTCCATGCTCTAATTACTTTTTTGTAACTATGATTCAAGGTGCCAATGCCTTTCAAAACAGTCATTTAATGCTTTTTAAAGCTTCAATTCTTAGTAATTTTTTGTTGTCCCTTTTTGTATATCTGTTTAAACCGGGGAGTTTGGCTGGAAGTCTTGGGTGAATGATTTATAATTTTATAATTTTTGCCAATTTATTTACTTTTTCAGGTTCAAGTTCAGTTATAAAGTGAATAATGTGCTCTGTCAAATTTTTTAATCGACAACATTTAAAAGATTTTGTTTTATTTTTATTTTTAAATTTAAGAGCTTTTAAGGTTTGTATTTTTTCGTTTACGTTAGCTCCTTTTTCTCATATGGTAAGAATACTTCAATTGACATCAAAATAGAACATAATATACCGTTTTTTCCACACTATTATATCGGCTTGGCTGTCTTCAAGTCAACCCCTGCTTCTCTAGTTGAAGAAGAGATTGTTTGAAGAAGAAATGTGAAGGTTGATAGGATTATGCATTTTTCTATCGAAGTAGAATAACAAGCGCTTTTGCCTCCAGATGACAACTAACAGGCACAGGAGGCCAAATTGGGAGGTGAAAATAATGAGACTAAACCGATAATTTTTATGGAAATTTGACGATTTGAATGATGAAATTGGACGTCCTATCTATATGGAAATATGACGGTTTGGATGATGAAATTGGACATGCCATATCTATAAATTGCATAATTATTTCGGGGTAGGGGTTTTTATTGCATAATCCAGGTGTAATAGGTGTAGGGGTCGGGCTTTTGATGGCATAGTCCAAGGGTAGTATGGGTTTTTGAGGCTGTTTGAATCCATGTGTGTCACTATAATCTACAATTTCAATGGATTGGATTTAGGGTTGGATTTAGGGTAGTATGGGTTTTTGAGGCTGCTTGAATCCATGTGTGTCACTATAATCTACAATTTCAATGGATTGGATTTAGGGTAGTATGGGTTTCTGAGGCTGTTGAATCCATGTGTTTCTATAATCTTTTCCATGTGTGTGAGACCATAATCTACAATATGGATTTTTCCTCACCCCACTCTCCATAATCTACAATTTCAATGGATTTACCCTCACCTCACTCTCCAGAGATCAGAGGATTTCTGGTGGTCGGGTTCGCTCCTCATCACCGACAAGAATTCCTCCTCGATCTTCCACCCAGCAATAAGCATCTATTTCTTTAGGATTGGGAGGGCGCTTCGCCAACGCCAAATTCCCTTTTCGGATTTGCCCTCAACGGATTCCAGAGAACCAATCTTTGTTGAATTTCATGTGAAAAATTTGTTCACAGAAATCTCTTTTTCAGATTTACCCTTACCAGTTTATAGCAGAAGATATCCAAACTTCGTTGAATTTTAGCAGAAGATTTGACTCTCTAGATTTTGATTTTGGTGAGTGGCAAACTGGAAAATGAGGGCAAATTTGAAGAGGGGCATATTAGTCATCAAATTTATTATCTATTTGAAATATTACGTCTTTTATTATCTATTTGAAATATGAGGTATCTATTTGAACAAGCCCGAAGCCATGCCCGAAGCCGGGAGAACGAGCACATATCAACGAAATGTTAACTAGATGTGCAAAAAAGGAATGGTTTTGATGAAGTAAAACATTGTTTCAAAATGGCATCCCAGAAAGGAAAACATTGTTTCAAAATGGCATCCCAGAGAAAAGCACATATCATGAAAACATTGTTTCAAAATGGCATCCCAGAGAACAAGCACATATCAATGAAATGTGAACTAGATGTGCAAAAAAGGAATAAACAAGCACATGGCGACAATAAAAAAGCACACAGCGACAATGCTTAGGTGCTATCATCCTCTCTATATATAATTGGTCATTTTCTTATACCATTGAGGGTGGAAAGAGCCACATAATTCAACTAGTGTTTGAGGCCTCAAACTAGCCTCAAGCATTTAGACTTGGAACCCATAAACGGTCCTTCCTAAATTTTTTAAGTGAGCGTCGTTAGTCAACTTCGCCCTTCATTTGATTTTATTCCTTCTATGCTTGGTTGATGATTATGAGTTGATGGATGAAATATGGATGAAATATGTGAATGAAGGTATGGGATTTGGTTCATGATTATGAGTTGATGAATGAAATGTGTGAATGAAGGTTGATGATTAATTATGAGTTGATGGATGAAATGTGTGAATGAAGGTATGGGCAGTCCCTGTAACTTTGAATACAGTACTATTGGTTTTGTGTTGAGCTGCATCATGAACTTGGTTTGTCTTTCGAGTTGTTGCATTTCACATTCCTTACATTAAGTGCATCATCTGCTAATTGTTGTGTCTTATTGATTTGATTGAGGTGGAGGTGCATCATCTGCTAATTGTTGTGTCTTATTGATTTGATTGAGGTGGAGGTGTTTATGCAGCCTCATTCATCATGAGATTGGTGATGGAAAAATATCCTTTTCATTGTAGATTCAACGAGGATACAAGCATTTAGTGGGTGATGGATGTGAGACATGCACTTGCACATGAACAATGCAAGCGGGAGAGTAGCTATCAATGAGATGCATCATCTGCTAATTGTTGTGTCTTATTGATTTGATTGAGGTGGAGGTATTTATGCAGCCTCATTCATCATGAGATTGGTGATGGAAAAATATCCTTTTCATTGTAGATTCAACGAGGATACAAGCATTTAGTGGGTGATGGATGTGAGACATGCACTTGCACATGGACAATGCAAGCGGGAGAGTAGCTATCAATGGGGATGCATGCATGTTGAGAGGAAGTGTCTCTTAAAGGAGACCTTAATAAGAGGAGGTGAATGTAGCCTGGCAATGTGAAGTTGCGTTTGACAATGCAATGAAAAATTCCAATGATTCACAACTGTGTGTGTGCTAGGTTGATGGATTCTAGTAGTTTCGACAAAGGCATGTAAAGGGTTGTGCATGTGTGCTACAGAAGGTGACACTATGATACAATGCAACACAAGTGAGTTTTCAGAGCCTATTTCATTGATGTTTTGTGGCACCTAAATAACATAATATCATTAATATCATTTTGAGGTAGTATGCAAGATTGCGTTAAATGGTTGTGATTTAGCCCTCAGTCCTCAATGGCAAGAATAGCGATATGGGAGTATGGAACGACAAATAACTATTCCAAGTGCATCAGCATAATCTCCTGACAAATAACTATTCCAAGTGCATCAACATAATCTCTTGCCTCGTTTCAGTTTATTAACTTAGTTCTCATCAATGAAAGTCCTTCGGTTTAGTTTTGGGGCGAAGCAACGGGTTTTACCATGTTTTCCTCATAAGTTCATTTGGCACATGAAAGCCATGTTTGCTAGCTAAAATTAGTTTCACGTGTGTTCATCTCACTAATGTTAATTACCCATGTTAAAGACCATATAGAAGAGATGAAGATCACATAGGAAGCTTTTGATTTCAAGTACGTGCCACTTTGAACAAAAGCCAAACCTTAGCTTCCAAGTCCTTTTTGTGTGTATTTTAGGTATTTACCAAAATGAGTTTTTGAATTTTTTTTATTTCAACTACGTGCCACTTTGAACAAAAGCCAAACCTTAGCTTCCAAGGGCTTTTTGTGTGTATTTTAGGTATTGACCAAAATAACTAAAGTAACTAACAAAATTTGATTATGAGGCCTGCAGGTACAAAATGCATATTAAATTTTTTCCCATCAAATAGGTAGTTTTGGTTTGGTTGGCTTCACAAATTATGAAAACTATTGATTCGAAGGTGGAATAGGATTGGAAATATTTTATGTCTTACATGCCATGGGGTTACTCTTCGGAATAGGATTGGAAATATTTTATGTCTTCCATGCCATGGGGTTACTCTTCATATTGTATGAGGTTCCACATTGTCATTTTCATCACATTGATGGAGATTTGCGAAGCATTGGATTGGTTTGGGAGATACATCTTCATGGAGCCCTCTCTCTTCATGGCATTAGATCATTTGATGGAGGTCTTTGTTCAGGGGAGTTTCACTTATCATTCGGATCATTTGATGGAGGTTTTTGTTTGGGGGAGTTTCACTTCTCCTTTGTTAAATGATCATTTGATGGAGGTCTTTATTTTGGGGAGTTTCACTTCTCCTTTGTTGAATGATTATGCTTGTTGGTTTGGTGGTCTTTTCACATGTGCTTTTGCCTTGTTGATCATTTGATTGGTTTGGTGGTCTTTTCACATGTGCTTTTGCTTTGTTGATCATTTGATGGMGGTCTTTGATTGGGGGAGTTTCACTTCTCCTTTGTTGAATAATTATGCTTGTTGGTTTGGTGGTSTTTTCACATGTGCTTTTGCCTTGTTAATCACCCATTGCTTGCACTTTTGATGGTTATGGAGCATGCTATCTCATCATGGTGTGGTTTTGGTATACTTTTTTTTATCTTGGATGTGGGACATTTTGTTTATCGATCATTGGTTCTATCTTYCTCAGGGGTTAGATGATGGGGTTAGATGATGGTGTTAGGAGGTAGATGTTTCATGATGTTGGAAGTTCTTAGTGAYTATATTTGATGATGTTGATTTGTCACTAGGAGGGGATGGCCTACATGGTCTTCTTGTGTTGGATRCGTGGTGGGGACATACTTAATGATTGAATATGTTAGCAATTTCTTTTGTCTCTTTATGATGTTGATTTGGTTGGTTGATGCATGTTGTGGTAATATATTTTGCTTAGTGGTAGTGCATTTTGCTTGGTGGGATTTTCCTATGTRAAATGACTTAACATTTGTAACATTTGATAGACATCACCTACATTGAATGTTTTGATGATGTTAATACCTTCATTGATGTGTCATTCCTAAGTTTGAGTTAGATGGGTACTACATACATCTTTGGTACTACATAAATAAAAAAAAATGCTTACAAATTCATGATGTGGCAATCTTTGTCATTCCTAAGTTTGAGTTAGATGGGTACTACATACATCTTTGGTACTACATAAATAAAAAAAATGCTTACAAATTCATGATGTGGCAATCTTAGTTATTAAACAGGGTTTATAGTTGGAGAGGTTTAAAATGCTATTTTTTTCTTAAATGTAAGACTTTGTTTAGGACTCTAGATGATCACCATGATTTGATTTGTGAGGTGTTTATAATTGGAGAGGTTTAAAATGCTATTTTTTTCTTAAATGTAAGACTTTGTTTAGGACTCTAGATGATCACCATGATTTGTGAGGTGACACCTTAAAAATTCCATCCCCATATCCTCTAGATTTGTGAGGTGTTGGACACCTTAAAAATTCCATCCCCATATCCTCTAGATTGGTGGGTGGGTATTAGTTTTTTTTCTTAAATGTAAAACTTTGTTTAAGACTCCATATGATCACCATGATTTGTGAGGTGTTGGACACCTTAAACATTCCATCCCCATATCCTCTAGATTGGTGGGTGGGTATTAATTGAAACTACATTGATTACCATTTGAATTGTGCTCCCTTAATACATTAATTTTGGATGCCTTTTAGTTGCAATAATGGTGGGTGGGTATTAGTTGAAACTACATTGATTACCATTTGAATTGTGTTCCCTTAATACATTAATTTTGGATGCCTTTTAGTTGCAATAATAATACTAGTCAATTGGTAATACTAGTCAATTGGTTGAACAAGGGTTTATAGTTGGAGAGGTTTAAAATGCTATTTTTTTCTTAAATGTAAGAGTTTGATTAAGACTCTAGATGATCACCATGATTTGTGAGGTGTCTAAACACCTTCAAAATTCCATCCCCATATCCTCTAGATTGGTGGGTGGGTATTAGTTTTTTTTTTTGTAAGTGAGTTTGAGATTCTATATTACTGAAAAATATGGTACAAAAGGAAAAAAGGAGGATCCCTTGATTTTCCAAGAAGGAAACCAGATCAGGGATCCTGAAGTTGCGCTGTCTACACAAACAGGGGTGGAGGGCTGGGTCGCCACCCTGGGAAATCGACCCAGTCTCCGAAAACTAGTTTGAAAAACTATACCATAACATAGACATAAAGACAAAAAACGTAGAACATGGTTGGCTCCTACACTGATAAACAATGTGACCAGGGGTTGATACTGCGCTATTCCAAGAGGATGGGATGGATTTTGTCTCCTTCCTTTCTTGTCTCATTCTCCTTCCTCTGCTCCACCATACGCGTCTTTCTGATACATGTCGGAGTTCCGCTTCGGTCTATTGGAGTGATGTCCAAGTGGTGGACATAACGTAGGTAGAGGTGGAATTGTCCTGCCATTCGTTCCATTTTTTCGTTTTGGCTCCTCTGGTCCTTTTCTATCTTCCTTGCACTAGCCTCCAGGTTACTGAGTCGGCTCAGAATTCTTGTGAGCACCTTCTTGTGATTCTTGACAGCCTCCCTGTTGGTCTCTTTCCTGTCTGCTTTCAACTTGCCTATTAACATTTTTGTGTGCCAGGCTTCCTCCACCGTTTTATGGTAGAGGGTTGCTCTGGGCTGGGTGGCCCCTGGGTCCCTTATCCCGTCCGCTTCTCGAATGAGTTCCACCCAGGCTTTGCCCTGGCGCGTGGTGTTGACTTTTCTCTCCCACTTGTCGATAATTGCTTTTCCCTTTGGATCGACCTGTGCTAGAAAGGTACCCTTGGCTTCTCTGGCCGCCTTCTCCATCCTTGTGATCTTCCGGGTGCTTGTTGGAAGTTCCTCCCCTCGGGGGCCCCTCTTACTTTGGGTATTCTTCATTCTTACCATCTTGGTTTGATTTTGGTTGTTTTTGTCTTGCATTCGCCCTCCGTTTCTCTTTACCCCTTCCTGGTAAGGAGGATGGCCTTTGTAATTGCTTCTCTCCGGTCTGTGGCTATCCCTGAAGTTTATTCTTTTATGAGATTTTCCCAGTTGCTACCTTATCCTGGTAATCATGGGTCTGCTGGAAAGGTGTACCTTAGGGTCCTTTTTCACTGTTTCGGGGTGTGTTCTCTTGGGAGTCCTGCCGTCGTCCCTGCGCCAATCCTTGGCCTTGCACGCTGTACGCCAATCATTCGCCCCTGTATCTGTGCGTGGGTGAGGTGTACCCATCCCTGCCCACGACCAACCCTTTTGATCTTCGTCCTTTCCGCTTGTTGATTACCCTTTTTACTCTCCCACGGACCACCCCTGTACTTCTTTCTATTGGCAGGACCGTGGTGTCATACCTCCTCTTGTGGTGTGACCGGGATTTGCATTGTAATTCGTGGTTAAGTGGTGGCTTATTGGATTTTGCCTGGATCCTACGTGCCCTTCAATTATTTCTGCGCCTTCAGCCTCGATGTGATCATCCGCACTTCGACTGTCGTTATAGTCCTTTTCCACTAGTTGGAAACAATTTGTTTGGAACTGACCATTTGGGATGTCACTCCAAATGGAATCCAGTTCTGGTTCTTCCTTGTCGGCCCCTTCGTTAGCGATTTTGTCCACTAATCCATTTGCTGACCTTCGAACCCAACGCAACTTCATTGTGATCCCCGTCTGCAAGTGCTCTTGGATTTTTTGCAGGGAATGAGCCAAGCGTCGGTGCCTTTGGATTTTGCCCACTTTGGTACCGTTTTGGAGTCGCCTTACTGTGCTGATGACCAGTGTGGAACCTCCTTCCACTATGGCATTGGTCATCCCTTCATGGTGTAGAATCTCGAGGTTGGTTTCCAGGGCTCCAAATTCAATGGCGTTGTTGGTTGAGTTTCCCAGTCTCCCAGTGTACAACCTAATGATTTTTCCTTGACTGTCCTTGATTACTCCTCCCATTCCTGTCCGCCCTGGGTTACCTTTCGACGCCCCGTCAAAATTTAGCTTGAGGGAGCCCTCTGGTGGCAGTTTCCAGTTGCCCTCACCTACTTATAGTTGCGGTGGCTGTCTTACCTGATTGGGGTTGCGCCCATCTTTCAGTTGAAAATCCTCTAGAACTCCGAGGTCCTGGTCTGTGAGTTGCGCTCTTCTTGTTTGGCAGTTGCGGCTCTGTATCGTTTCTCTTGTTATGGAGATTATTATTTCCTTGATTTTTCCTGGCGTCCAACTTTGGTTCCTGAAGATATGCCTGTTCCTTTCCTTCCATATTGTCCATATGATCGTTTTGGGGATGAGGGTCCAACAAAGATTCACCTCTTCGTTTTCACTGTAGTTCTCTTTCCAGATGTTGATAGTTGCGGATATATTACCTTTGATCCTATTGGATTGATGGAAGATGTCTGTCGCCCAGTCCTAGACTTCTGTCGTGTAGGTGCATTCGTCCAGTAGATGGTTCGTTGTTTCCTCCTTTTCTTCACATAGGTGACATTTGGAAGAACCTATGAATCCTCTCTTCCTTAGGTTTTCCCAAGTTAAAATTCGGTTGTGGAGTATTAACCACTGAAAGATTTTTATTTTTGGCCAGTGGGGGTTGTTCCAGAGCTTGTCCCATTGATGCGTCGGGTCTTCTTGTTCCTGGTCCATCATATACTGTCAGACTTCTTTTAAATTAAATTCCCCGCCGTCTTTGTGCCCCCATCTCAGCTGATCATTACCATCCATGACTGTTATTTTCCTTCTCCCCAATTCCTCCTCCACCTCCTTTACTGTTGTTGCGGTTTGGTCTCTATTATGTGGGGTGAGAGTGTTCCAGATTCTCCATTTGTTGTGATTTGTTTCTTGATTCCAGTAATGGTAGACTCTGGTTTTGCCTTGCCCAATCAACTCCTGTTGGAGTTCCTCCCGGCCTGGTTTTTCCATTCTTGGTTCTTGTTGCCAGGCGTCCTCCTAGAATCTGGTTGTTCTGCCATTTCTTACTTCCCAAAAGATATGTGTTTGGATCTAGGCCTTGTTGCGCCAAGCTAGGTTCCAGATGGCTAAACCTTCCCTGGTGCCTCTGAAGCGGATTTTGTCCCGGTCGCATATGTTCGGGGCATACTTTGCCTTCCACAGGTTGACCCATGGCTTAGTAGTTTCTTTTACCCATCGCCACCAGAGTTTCTCCCCATAGGCGTCATTGGTCACTTGTGGGTCATGTAACCCCAGGCCTCCTTTTCTTTTTGGTTTACAAACCTTCTCCCAAGCCACTAGTGCCCATTTTTTCCTTGTTTTCGCACCTCGCTACAGGAAGTCCCTTTTTATGGTTCTTGTTTTTTGTAGTATCCCTTTGGGGGTTGGGAAAACATATATCATAAAGGTTGGAATTGTTTGCAAAACCAACTTGGTCAAGATAAGTCTTCCGGCTAGGTTGAGGGATCTGTACGTCCAATTTTTTACCGGTCTTGTAGCTTGTTGATTATTCCTTCAGAAGTTGACAGCTTGTAAGCTTTGTCTGTCAGGGGAATGCCCAAGTACTTGGTTGGGAGTGCTTTGCGTTCAAAGCCCAAGATGTTGGCTAAATTTCTTTGTATTGCGGGGTTGGTGTTAAAGAAGAAGATCATAGATTTGGACTGGTTGATCTTCGCCCCCAAGGCTTCCCCAAACTCGTCTAAGATTCATTTGTAGGCTTTCGCTTCCTTGACCGTGGGTATGCAATGAAGTAAGGTGTCATCCACGAACTGTTGGTGTGTGGAAGTAGGGAAATTCTCGAAGGGTTTGATACCTTTTGTTTCCCCTGTTGTTGTTGCACTTTTGATGCTTCCACTGAGACCTTCCATCATTAGAATGAAAAGGAAGGGGGACAGCGGGTCCCCTTGTCTGATGCCTCTCGTGGGCTAGAAAGGTTTGGCAAGGTATCCATTTACTAGTAGTGAGTAGCTTGTTGTGGAAACTAGGCCGACTATCCAACTGATCCAGTGTTGGGTGAAGCCGAAGGCTTCCAGGGTCTTGATCATATAGTGCCAACTAATTTTTTCATAAGCTTTTGCTAGGTCCAGTTGTATTATCATTCCCCCTCTCTTCTGAAGTTTTAGGGTGTGGATAAGTTCGTGGGCATGGATGATATTGTCCATTATTTGTCTTCCTTCCATGAAACCTGCATGTTCTTGTGAAACCAGTGTGGGTAGGAGTGGTTTCAATCTATTTGCTATAACCTTGGAGATTATCTTATACACCACATTGCACAACGCTATAGGTCTGTAGCGATTTGGGGTTTTGGCTTCATTCTCTTTGGGGATAAGTGTAATCATTGTAGCATTTAGCGCTTTTAGGATGGAGGCTGACCTTCTAGAGTCTTCCACTACCCTATATACATCGTGCTTGACAATTTCCTAGCATGCTTTGAAGAACTCCACTGTGAATCCATCTGGGCCTGGGGCTTTTCCATTGGGCATTTCCTGGAGTGCTTGGTCAATTTGCTCCTCCGCAATGGGCTTGTTCAAGTTGTTATTTTGTTCTTCAGTGACCATGCGAGGGATATGCTGGATTATCCTTTGTATGGCCTCCGTTCTGTCTTGGTTGGGTTCTTGGGCTATCCCGTGGAAGTGGTTTACCAGAGTTGTTTCAATGTTCTTACGTGACTCTCTCTCTCTATTCCATCATGGTCCCTAATCTTCAGGATTTTGTTATGGGCCCTTATGGCCATGGTTTTTTTATGAAAAAACTTGGTGTTCTGTTCTCCTTCCTTTAGCCATCTAATCCAGAACTTCTGTCGCCAAAGAGTTTTTTCTTGCTGGCATCTCACTTCCTATTCTCGGGTCAGTTGTATCTCTTCCTTTTTCCTCTCCTCTGTGTAGCCCTCCGAAATGCAGGTTTCCTGGAGTTTTTTCATTTTTTCTTTTATGTTGTTTTTCTCTTGGTTTATATTCCCAAAAATGTCCTTGTTCCACTCCTTGAGCCTATATTTGATGTGTTTTAATTTCTTATAGAGTTTGAACATCATTGTCCCTTGCTCTGGTTGCTCCTCCTGCCACCACTGTTTGATTCTTTCCTTAAATGTCGGGTGTTCAATCCAAAATTTCTCAAATCTGAAAGGTCTGTTCTTTGGTGTTGTCTGGAAGCCTGCTCTCAGTTGCACTGGCCAGTGATCAGATCCCCCCCAGGGAAGGATATTGCAATCTAAAGTTATCCCTTGCATAATGATTGACTCTGATACTAAGAATCTGTCGAGTCTTATTGCTACTTGATGCTGGTTCATCCGTTTATTGTTCTAGGTGAATTGGACATTATTAGTTTTCAGATATACCATCTCCGCTTTTTCTATGAACTTGGAGAAATCTTCCGCATCTCTATCCAATCTTCTTGTACCTCCTTTTTTCTCTGCTAGTAACGTGATGATGTTGAAGTCTCCTGCTAGGATCCATTAGAGGTTGTTGGATCGGTTTTTAAGATCTTCTAGGTCTCTTATCATTCCTCTCCTTTCCTCTGGCACCTGGGGCCCATACACATTAGTGCATAAAATCACCTCTGTGTTCCCAATGATTTTCATGCGGACCGTAAGGGTATGCCTGTCCTCCAGGTTTATGAAGACTGCTGTGAAGAAGCCTTTCAAACCCAGATGGAGCTCCACTTCCCCAGTTGGCTTCCAGTGATATTTGATCCAGTTGCACAACGTTCTTTCGATGGGTCACAAGCCCATAAACTTGCAGATTAGCGCATGCGCCTTCATCTGATCTCTATGGAGTTGTGTTTGTGGATCCTCCAGTATCACCTTGGGTATCAATGTTGTTTTGGGTTTGCATGGGTTGTGCCCTTCTGCCTGGTTGGTCTTCACTGTGTCTTCTGTCTCCCTCACAATAACACCCATCTCCTTCTATGTATTTGGAAAAGTGTTGATTTTTTGGTAGCTGCGGGAGGTATTAACCTCCACGTGTAACCTATGCCTTATAATGGAATATTCCGGAAGTAAGTGAACCATTAAACAAATTTGTGGAATCCCTAAAAGGCAAGTCGGTGTAGCAGAATAAATAATATTAGAATATTATCTTCTAGAAAGACAAGTCGGCTCCACAGGAAAAAGATAAACAAAAAATATAATTACCAGAAAGTCAGGTTGGCCTAGCCAGAAAAGTCACTAGCCATATTAATATAAATAGAGGACGTTTTAGCTCATTTGGATACCCAGATAGAGCACAAGTCTTGTGGAGAGCTGCAGTTGCAAGGAGGAATAAGGGCCTATGGTCATCTCTTGGTCTTGGTCTCTCTCTAACGGTATCAAGTGATATTCTTGGTGATTCTCTTGGTGACATTCTTGGTTATACTCTTGGTGATATTCTTGTTAAGTATGGCACAAGTTTGAGAGAGTAGTGAAGCGGTAGTTGTTGCAGTTGTGTATGGTACTTGTTCTGTGGATATGGAGACCCTCTCTCTTGTGCGCTACCCTTGGAGAATGAGCGCTCTACTTGTCTTGAGTTGTTGCTGCAGTTAGTAGTTAGGGCTTATCTATTTGTTTTGGAGTAGGCTTGCCGAAATTATTCCAAGTAAAGGTTAGTGTGCTTGGGGGTGGCATATGTGAATGCTTATGGTTGGGTGAAAATGATGTGACATTGTATGGTTAAACGAACATACCAAAATTTTAACGTGGTTTCATAGCTGGTTTTCTTCGTAACACTCTAACCATTGGAAGGAAAATCCTCAGTTTCTCCCATTGTCAAGCTCATTGAGCACTTACTAAAGTCACTAAGAAGGTCGCCTAAGTAGGGCGCATCTCTTCCTGAGATAAGATCCACAAATTTATGAAGTTGAGAAGTTAGGGTTTCCTCATAAAACCCTAGGTTTGTAGCATCAGTTACAGTTGCAGTGCCAGTTCTTTCGTGCCAGTTGCAACACCATTTGCAGTGCCAGTGGCAACACCAGTTGCAGTGAAAGTTTCTGTGAAGTGTTGGGACTAGTTTTTGGTTGTCCTAATGCGCCTTACCCTAACACATCTCTAGCTACCTTTAGATTACAAGTTGGAGCACCTTTGAAGCTTTAAGATTCATCATTGCTTGCCACTGCTGTCGGATGGTGCCACTACTTGTCGATGTTGTCGTAGGTATGTACTTATATGTGTTTAAACTGTACAACTATTTTGAGTGTGAGTGCAGGAGAAGGGATCTCTAGTCCAATCACAATCGTAGATCTAGAGGGATCTCAGATCCAACACATTCAGAGGAACAACACACTCCAAGTTTGATTGTTTTCATATGCCTTTAGTTGTTATGGCATTATTGTGATCTTATGAACATCTAGTCGTATTTTGATCTATTGAAGTTATGATTATCATACTAACCTATGTTCAAAGTTAAAGTTATAAAATAACTTTAGTCAAAGTATTAGATTGATTAAGGTTGAGATTTTAGAGTTTATTTGCATTATATTCTCTAACTCAGATTTATGTCAAGAAAGCATATTGTCTTAAGTACAAGGGGTAGGTTGAAGAGAATACTTGTCATCTTGAGTGAAGGAGACTCGTAAGAAAATCAACAACACTCGTTCTTGAAGACAAGACTTCGGGTTCCAAGTTTGATTGCTTAAATTAATAAGTTTTCAATTTGCACATATCAAGTTTGATAATTGCTACATTACTAGTTGTGGCAACAATCCTTGAAAGGTTCTATTACTGCTAGATACAATGAATACTTGGTAGCATGTGAGTACTATTGATACAAATGCTTATTGTACTTGCTTGCAAGATGAACTAACATCTCCTCTAGGAGATACTTCTTGTTTTTCTTCTAGGGAGGTCACAAGCAATAGCTCTGAGAAGGAGCTATTGTGATTATTGTTCTCATTCTTGTTTTTATTATTATTATAAGAGTATTATTCTTGTCTATTGTTTTCCCTTGTTGTTGGTCTTGTTTCGGGTAGGTCACATGCGATAACTTCGAGGGGAGATATAGTGACGGTTGCAGGAGACAACATATTAGATGGTCTCTAGTTTGAGACATGGAGAACACTATCTAGATAAGAAGTTATATACACGAATGTATACATCCATGTACTGAAGAAGAAGAAGATGAAGAAGGGTACTTTTGTGGGATACTGAGTATCTCATTTGGAGATTGATTGCAAGGAGCAGAAGGCTCCAAAGATGATTGAACAAATCTCTCTAGTGCAGTTGATCACTCTTTAGATCAAGAAGAGTTAATAGAGCTAGAAGGGCCTACTCAGAATCGTTGCAGTAACCAAGAAGAGACCAACGTGGTCTCGTGACACGTTACAGGATTCAAAGATATATAACATTAATGAGCCATATCATGAGGATTAGATGACTCCACTAGTGGTGAGGCAGGCGACCCCACCAAGTACTAGCTCAAAAGGAGCTAGAGTTCAGAGGGAGTCAACCCTCACGATCTAATAGGGCAGAGCAACCTCCCCAGGACCATTCATAGGAGACTTCAGAGGAAATCATCACATATAGAGGGAGCATATGGCTTTGAAGATTATATAGACTCAGAGGGAGTCAAGCTTCATAGGGAGGATGCAGACTCAGAGTGAGCCTAATCTCAGAGAGAGTCAGTGGCTTAGAGACTTTCATTCAAAAAGTATTCCTCCTCAAATTCAGATGGAAGAGAGAGATGTCTTCCAGGACTGACAAACATGTGTCATGAGTTGAGGAGGCTATATTGAAGCTTCAAAGGCTTCGAGGAAATATAAGATCTTCTGGGAAGATTCCCTTTGCTTCAGTAGACTTTTCTACAGTGACCGAGGATGAAGCTAGTCAGAAGGACTGGGATATATATCTTTTCCTTGGTTCCGAGACCAGAGGGGAAGTCAGTGGTGACTTCCAAGTTGATCGACAAGTCCAAGCATGTCGAGATTAAACACCATTATGTTCAGGACATGGTAGAGAGGGGAGCAATAAAGCTCCAGTATATTGCTACCGATGAACATGTAGCAAATATGTTGACCAAGCCTTTGTCAGGGACAAGCTTGGAGTGGTCTAGATAATTTTCTCCAGTAGTGAGAAGTAATGTTTTTTCTTCTCTAGCAATGAGAATTGATGTGTTCCCCAGTAGCAGGAAGTGATGTGATCCCCAGTAGTGTGAGCTACCCCAGCACAGGTTGGCATGCTACTCCAACACAGGCTGATATGTCACCCCAACGCATGTTGGTATGCTACTACAACGCAGGCTGGTATGTTACCTCAACGTAGGTTGGTATGCTACTTCAACACAGGCTGGTATGTTACCCCAACACAGGTTGGTATGCTACTCCAACGCAGGATGGTATGTTACCCCAGTGCAGGTTGGTATGCTACTCCAACGCGGGATGGTAAGTTACCCTATTGCAGGTTGGTATGCTACTCCAACAAAGATTGGTACGCTACTCCAGTGAAATTGCAACACTTTTTATGATGTATAGATTCGTGAAATTCAACAAGACAATGGCCGAGGTGTGCAGAAGCGCATAAGCAATGATGATGATCGTGCCAAGAAGAATACCTTCCTCGTTGAGAGGGAGTGTTAAAATTTTGAGTCAGATTATGTGTGAACTGATGAGTTATTAGTTTTGTACCAGATGCTGACCAATAGTGTCGGAGATGATTCCCAGTGTCGATTAGTAGCATAGGAGGTTACTAGCTGGAGGGCCAACTAGTAGTGTTGGAGGTGTTTTCTAGCTAGATGGCTAATGTGCGACTATGATGGTGATACTTGTTACATGATCTTTTTGATCATATGAAATCATGTATGGCTATGGTGATGCTACCTATAGACTGGTCTGCAAGACTATGTGAGATGGATGGATGTGTTTGAGATCACTACATAAAGAACATCTTAGTTACTAGCTCCCTAGCTAAGAGGGAGTGTTGATGTTTTGATTGCTGTGGGAGATATTAACCTCCACGTGCAACCTATGACTTAGAATAGAATATTCCAAAAGAAAGTGAACTATTAAACAGATGTGTGGAAACCCTAGAAGGCAAGTCGGCCTAGAAAAATAAATAATATTAGAATATTATCTTCCAAAAAGACAAGTCGGCTCCATAGGAAAATCATAAACATAAAATATAATTACCAGAAAGTCAGGTCGGCCCAACGAGAAAAGTCATTGGAAAAATCAATATAAATTGAGGACATTTTAGCTCATTTGGATACCCAGTTAGAGCGCAAGTCTTGTGGAGAGCTACAGTTGCAGTTGCAACTGCAGCTGCAAGGAGGAATAAGAATTTATGGTCATCTCTTGGTCTTGGTCTCTCTCTAGTGCTATCAAGCGATATTCTTGGTGATTCTCTTGGTGACATTCTTGGTGATACTCTTAGTGATATTCTTGCTAAGTATGGTGCAAGTTTGAGAGAGTAGGGTAGCTGCAGCTGTTGCAGTTTTGTATGGTACTTGTTCTCTGGATATGGAGACTCTCTCTCTTGTACGCTACCCTTGGAGAATGAGTGCTCTACTTATCTTGAGTTGTTGCTGAAGTTAACAGCTAGGGTTTATCTATTGGTTATGGAGTAGGTTTGTTGGAATTATTCCAAGTAAATGTTAGTGTGCTCGAGGGTGGCATATGTGAATTCCTATGGTTGTGTGACAATGATGTGACATTGTCTATGGTTAAACGAGCATACCAAATTTTTAAACAAAGAGCATGGAGTATGTTGGTGTCCTTATTTCAAGGAAAATGCCCTTCACCTAAAACCAATAGTCCCAGTCCTCCAAGTAGAATTTGTTGGAAATTATTTTTCATTTGATTTTCTTATTTTTCACAAACTATACTTGAGAACTATGATTAACTTACAAGAAGAATACTCTTCTTCGCTCTCTCAACGTATGAAGTTGGTTGCATCTCAACGTTTCTACTTTATTGGTTACGTTATATAGGTTATAAACATGGATCTCCTCCACTCTCCAATTTTTGTATTCTTTCATCCATGAACCCAACATAATTTTCGGTGCTACAATCAATGGTCTTTCCTTTGAGTACTTAGTAAAAAAAACTTTGAATAAATCTAATCATAAGGAATGACTTCATGTTCATGGTGCATTTTCCAAAATACAACCACTTGGTTCTTCAACTATAAGGTTCTTTTGCAAGAAGTTAAAGTCATCAATCTGGTGTGATTTCATGTGTTTTTTCATATGGAGATGCAAAGCAAGTTTCTGTACAGGGGTACTTTGAGATTTTTTAGTTAAATAAACCCCCTTCCTCAAAAAATGCATGACTATGTATTAGACTAAAGAGAGGGGTGAAAGTAGTATAACACCAATCCCTTGAACCCAAGGCTATCTTATTACAATGGCATATCCCTATGTTGGGATGTTAGTGCACTCGTTTACTTATTTTTTGATTTTTTTATTATTTGCAAGTGTATAAGAGTTTTTCATATTTCCATACTATGGATAGAAATAAAAAGGGGTATTAAAAATGCCATGGAAAAAAAATGGATACCTAGGATATCCCAAAAAAATAGGGGTTTTTAAAATTGTAAATATGTATTGGGAGGGGGGGGTAAACAAAAGGATTTTTGGGGGGATTTTTTAATATCTACTAAAATTAGGGGTATTCTTTAATATCCCTCAAACAAACATGCTATGTCACAAGTTCACTAGGTGAATTCCCCCATGCCATTGACTAATTGTAGAAATAGAGTGAAAAATGCAATCGCTCCCTAGCTTTGTTTATGTTTTCTATATCTGCACATTTTCATAACAATGTGGTAAAACTTACAAAAGTATGGTACACCATGTTCCTTTTCTAAAATGACATATCTATCTTAAGATTTATCCTGAGGAAAAGGTCCCTATGAAAATTGGGTAGCTCAATGAGCCTACATCTTAGGACATTGAAATTCGTAAGTATAGACATATTGTTTGAAAAACACGGGTTTTGAAAAAACAAAATCAATATAAAATGAAATGCAAAGAAAACTATGTAATATAAAATAATATTGATAAGGTGTTATCATGGCAATTTGTTGACTTGGGTCCATGCATGGATATATGGTTGTGAAGCAAACCCAACATATTTGTGTTTGCATGGATGCAAACTTTCCTAGTTTTGGATGAAACAACCATTCATAAGAAAGAATCCCCATTGTTGGGTTTCCATGCCCAAAAAAACAATATGCATGTTGTAGTTATGTCTAGTATTGGACAAGGAGTGTATTTCGAGATGAGTGCTTGATTGTATTACTAATGATATAACAATAGAGTTGCAATTGCTGGATGGTGAATAACTAGAAAGTTTTGTAAGTTCTATTTTTCTTTCTATAAAATGCATTAACTCTGTGGTTGATGTTCTCTGGACTTATTTCTTTTCATTGAAAATAATTATTTTACTTTACAACTACATATACACACAAATGGGGAATACTAATAGATCTTACCTTCCATTATCTAATATTATTCCCTTTGATGAATACAAGAAGTAGGAACAACATAGTTGAACTCTCTCCTAAATAAAATAGAACCATTAAGGTCCTTTACAAAACTACTAAAGTGAGAGTCATACAATTTAGGAGAGAACTAGAGGGCTTGGGCTAGACCAATTAACCTTCCGAGTCATACAATTTAGGAGAGAACTAGAGGGCTTGGGCTAGACCAATTAACCTTCCTCGACTTTTAGAATTTTAGGACTTAAGTAAGAAGCATCGTAGTTTTACATGACCCTTTGACATATCATCCCTATCCTTCTTTGCTACAATGTTTATAAATTATTTTAAGATTGATGTTTTGATATTTTACTATTACATCGTCTCTTCCTTGTGTGTGATAGGGAATGAAATTGGAATTTGATTATGCCATGACCTATCTCTTCACATAGAAAGTGTCCTAGCATTAAAGGGTAAATAACTAATTTAACAAGAATTCTGCCCAGCAATAATGGACTCATGTTAATATCTTGGTAAATTTTGACGGTTTGTTTGTTTGTTGCATTTTGGAGCATTTTGTCAAGTTTGAAATTTTGGGTTTATTTTGGTTAAAAATTGTGTTAGTCTATTGAATGCTTCTAGTTCTCATTTGAGGTTTGACTGGACTCTTTGTTGTGACATGATTGGTTTCATTTGATTTCCATTGATTCAAGGGTTTGGTTTAAAGTTAAAGACCTTTGTTGAGTAAAAAAAATTCGTTCATCTTTTTGTCATGTTTATTTGAGAAACATATGGTATTATGTTTAACATATAGCTTTGGTTATTCCATCGACATTCAATGTGTTTTCTATAATTATTATTATTTTCTTTATATATTTGATGGTTCAAGGAAATATTTTTAATTTCCTTTCACTTTTTGGCATGACTTAAGCTTCATCA
>ML796681.1:157395-179278 GCA_009831015.1 Picea engelmannii | reverse complement strand
TCAACCTCTTCCACAGATCCTACATGGGGATCTCTACTTGTATACCCCCTTACCTTACCTCTCCACCTTGTATAGCCGATCATCGTAGAAAGACATGTTATGGAGGGTTTCGTGTAACTAAGAAACTGTTGATTGGTGCTGGTATCACATGGAAAAAATAGATTTCTATATAATTTAGGATCATTTATTTCTTCATTACTTTTTTGCAACTCAATTTTGGGAGTCAGTATGTATTAGGATTTAGCAATAACATACATTGCATGTGCTACCCTTAATGGGCTTAAAATGGGTGATAAGACTTTGAATATGCACCATGCTACTACCAGGTATAGATATACACGATGGTATAATAACACTTATTAAATCTACATCTCTTGTTGTTCATGCTTAATTATGGTAGTCTAATTGAGACTATCATCATCGTCATCATGGAATGACTTAACTGTTTCACATTTTCGTAAAGTTTTTTGCACATAAGAATACATTTATATGAATAATGATGATGATATTAATATTTTTGTGCCTAGATGTTGTTGTTTTTAACATTTGTTTAAAGACCATTGTTTCTTGTTGTCAGTTGCTCATAAGTTTGTTTTTTACATCATGTACATATGTTTAGCATTTTGACAGTCTCTACTTGTTTAGCAATTCGACAGGCTATGATTTGTTTTGTATATATGTATGTTCTTCTTGTGTGCATGATATTTATATGACATATAGATTCATATGTTCTAACAATGTATTTCTAATTTGGTTTCAAGTTGGGTAACTAGGTAGACATATCATGAGTCATTTCTCTTAATTAAGTTATTTTTATTTAAATATCCTATAGAAGGGGAACATGGAATTGAAAATATTTTACACCAAGAGAATCCCTAAACATCATTGGTGCAATATAAAAAGCTCCAGTGTCATTGGTGGGGTATACCAAGCCTTCTGACAAAACTATGTCAATTTTTGTCTTATATAAATCCTTTTAATGGAAGTTGGGGAACCCCTCAATGGAAATTCTAAGCACATGCCTTGAGGAGATTGGAATCCCAATGGCCATTGAACTCACCACCCCAAATTCTAAGCACATGCCTTGAGGAGATTGGAATCCCAGTGGCCATTGAACTCACCACCCCCTTGGAAAATCATAACTATTTTAGAAGTGAATAGGTGAACCTTGAAAACACAATAAGAACCCTGCCAAATACAACACCTGATGCTTGCAACATTGTTTGGGGGAGGAACAAACTATGTTTCTTTTCCAAACATGTAAAATGAGTATATTACAACTTAAAGAATATATTTTCCTATATATATATATATATATATATATATATATATATATGATTTTATACTTTATCAAAAAATTCATCAAGAATTCACAATGTTTATATTTTAGTAAAAGATTCGTCAATATTTTACAAGATTTTATAATTCAGTGAAATACTCACCATGCTTTTACAAGATTTTATAATTCAGTGAAAGATTCACCAATATTTTACAAGATTATATAATTGACTAAAAGATTCACTAAAAAATTATATATACATATTATATTATTAATAAAATTGTCTTCAATTTTTCCTATGTACTATGGGGATTCACTCATTTATTATACATATAAATTTAGGGGGGGGGGGTTCTTAAATCACTTCTGATGCCACTTTGTATACCGTCAATTAGTTGGTAGTCTCTTATATTTGACTCATACTTGTTCTGATATTTCCTTGACTATTGGTCTTGTTTCCCAATATATGCAAACACCTCATGAAAGCCATTGGAAAGCAACTAAAATGATGCTTTAGTATGTACGAGGTAAAAATCATTTTGGGATACATTATAGTTCAGGGGGGACTCCTTTGTTGGTCAGTTTCATTGATTCATATTGGGCTGGTGACCTTGATGATTGAAAGTCTAGTGAAGGTTTATGCTTTTAGCCTTGGTTATGGACTTGCCACTTGGGCTTGTAAAAAAAACATGCTATTACTCTTTCTTCAGCATAAGCTGAGTATCGAGCAATGGTTAATGCAAGTCAAGAAACCTTGTGGCTTCGATATATCCTTTTAGAGTTTGGATTCCAACACCAACATTTGACTTCCCTCTAGTGTAACAATCCGAGTGTCATCAAGCTTGCCAAATATCTAGTTCAACATCAACGCAACAAACAAATTGAGCTACACATGCACTTCATAAGAAATCCCATTCATGATCGAGTTTTTGAAGTGCTCTTTTTCCCTACAGAAGATAAAGTTGTAAACATTTTCATAAAGTTTCTTACAAAAGCGAAGTTTTCTAAACTTTGACCTACGTTAGGAGTTCAAGAAGTTTTCATTAAAGGGGGGATAGGTTATAATGCTTCCTTCCTCTCCTATTGTGTTGTTTTTGTAAATCCTTCAATCCTATCCCAAGTTGTTCTTAATGGGGGATGTTAGGATATTTAGACACTTAGGAGTTAGTTAAGATCAACTTGGTTTAATGTGTCATTAGGTTAAAGTGTGTTTCTTTAGTATGTATTAGTATGCATTTGTAATTATGTAATTCAATGGTCACGATATGTTCTAGACATAGAGTGATCCGACGATTCATATTTTCCTCGATCTTAATGACTAATTTGATTTATGGTTTAACACCCATTTGGTCCATGATCTCTATTTAAAGAGCATGGAGGGTAATTTGTTGATGATTGATTGTGAGAAATTCTCTTGTAATATTTTTCTTTTGCATTAATAAATTTTCTCAAGTGGTCGTGTTGGTTGGAGCTGTGGATGTTTCCCCATTGAAGTTTTACTATGTAAAAACATCGGTGAGTTGATACCTGATCTGGTTGTGTGAGTGGTTACTGAAGGTGTTCGTCCTATGTTGGAATACCTTGTGTTTTCAAACACTTGTACCTTAGTAAAAATCCTTCACAAGGTACAAATATGAGTGGAACATGGAAGTGTTGTTGTTGTCACCTATACAACTAAATACTTCCCTAATTTTAATGAAGGAAAAGTCCAACACAAGGGAGGCTTACCTAGTAGCACCTAGGGTTCCTAAGGCAAGACACATTCAAGTCTAAGGTCGCCTATGTTACTACCCAAATTACCACCAACATATTATGATATGTGAGTTATATATTAGGTGGTTACTCAAATTAAATTTTAGATTTATGGTTTGCTCACTTTAGGGCAGTTTTAGAGGGATTACTAAGAGATTATCCAATAAAAAGTTATGCCAAAACATTGCAGATTTGAAAATTACTAAAGGTTGTCATAAAGCTTGCATAAAATATAAGAAATTACGATAGTAAACAAGTTATTAGAATAATATACTTCAGCCCCTTAAACATATTATAAACAAGTGAAATTTATGGCTAAAACATGGAATAAAACTAGGGTTTATATATCTTGCCAATTTATGAAAATTTGAGAGCATATAACATCCAATAAGATCAATATGTCCAACTCTAAAAATGATATAATATAAACCAGCTAAGCCGATTTCACAATAATAATAAATTTTAGGTTAAAAACATGTAAGGAAACCCTATATGTCTAGGGTTTTGATGGATGAAAAATTAGATATAAGATGTTAAAACCCTAGAATTACTCTAATACAAAAGTAAAATTTGGAATTTTGATTTTGACATTGACAAGATAGTAAAAGACTATTGCCTTACAAGCTTCAAGATAATTCAAAGGGAAGATACTCCACCAATAATCTTCCACTTACTCAAGAAATTGATTCAACCATAAAACCCTAGATCCAAGAACATCTATGAAATTGTAAAACATCCACAATACATCATCATTGAGAAGCCGTTCTAGTTATCCATCCATATTAAAAATATAGAAGTAATAGTAGAAAAGTAGTGTTCTCCACAAGTTCTAACAATGAATTACAATGAGAGGTGCTTCTATATTTATATGAAGAGATATAAGAACTCACTCAATTTAATAATAATATTCTCCTATATTTTATCCGAAAAGAATATAAAATACCATTATCTCTTTACAAACCCTAGAGATATGGTAAAATAAAATAGAATGTCCATGATACATGATTGAATGAGTCAAAAGACCCCAAATATGGTCCCCAAGACAAGTGAAGTCTCTTCAAATGCCAAGCCATCCTCCTAATAAGCATGAATATCTCCCATGTGTGGCATATATGGGCTCCCAAAATGGAAAACCGATCACTGAAAAGTGGTGCAAGAAGGCATGTAAAGGTCTCCAAGATCAAACATTCCCTCCAAATGGTGCGATGTTTCACTCAAAAAGTGCAATGTCCTCCTCAAGAAGCCTAACAACCTCCTCCAAGAGTGGTACAACCTCCATCAAGCAATGAAAAGGGCCTCATCAACATCATCTAAGAGGTGCAATGCTCTATGCAAGGTACCAAGTCCAAAGAAAGGCTCAAGGAACCCAAAACAGTGATCAGTCCCGAGGCATGTACACAAATCCAATGCAACATAAAAAAGTGAGTCATGTCAAATGTAAATTCCATTAGGTATATCACAATAAATATCATCTTCTAACTTCAAAATAACTCATATAATTCATACAATTTTGTAACTTTAGGTATGAAGAGAGAATCATTAACCCATATTACATGTGTCAACACCCAAGAAGTGAAGTAGTCCCAAGAAAACCAAACAAGGAGCATGTGTAGTGCTAGATGGTATCGTTTGGCAGGTAACTTCATAAGTTTCATAAGTTTCATTGCATATACATGTGAGGTTGTTTAATATATCCAACCACATGAATGCCTCTAAAATATGAGGGAGCATTTATGCATTGATTCACCCTTTCCTTGGCACTATGTCTTACTACTGCTTATTTTCCTTTTTTATTTATCTCAATTTTTTGTCTTGTGGATTTCGTTTTATTTCATTTATTCCCCTTTTTTATGTATTTTATTTCATAGGACATGAGGTAATGGCCTCATAGCGAGGGGGTGTTTCTCATGCTCTATTTACTTTGGTTTATTTACTTTTCTTTTCTCCCTCTCTCCCTCTCTCTCTTTTTAAATTTTCTCTTCATCTCGACCTTATAAATATTCTAGGGTGAGGCTCTTCTCATGGGACTATGAAGCACATAATTTTTATGTGAAATATGACAACCAACCCATGAGTGGGACACCATGAATTGGGAAGGATGGAGAGTTTTAAGTATGGATTGGGATATGGAAATGATACACCTCTCAAAGCCCCCCGATAGAATCAACTCAAGAGTGACAACAATTATCTAGAATATGGTGATGATCATAAAGGTGAAAGTGAACACAAAGCACAAATTTAGAGCATCATGCTCCAATAACTGACTCAACCAATGGTTACCACTTTCATGAAAAGAACATGTGACATTAATACCCAATATGAAGCAATGAAATAATGTGTCTCATGTATGTCAAACACCATAATCATTAAATGTGAGTGAACAGAGCAAAATGTGGGACACATCTATGGTCAACTATCTGTGGAGAACCATGGATATCATATGTGGAGCTGCCATCTGTGATAAGAATCACAACATAAACAATTTCTTTGAGTTACCCTATATGTCAAGGGGTAGTATTTGGCTCCAACACGGGGACATGTTCTCACCATAGAGCGCATGAGAACCTTAGAAATATTTGGAACTCTAAGATCAACTTGAATTTCAATGACAAATCCAAGAGGAGTTGAGAAAAGACATGCCTGGAAATTTCTACTATGAATGCTTGTAGACCTCATGCAATTTACAACTATAAATGGGTCTTTTAATGTTGTTTTTTCATACACAAATTCTTCAAAATTTAGAGGAAAACATGGCAAAAAAGTTTCTTCATTTTTGCCACTGAAATCACACCCATTTGAGTGCGATAATTCTTCCATATCTATGGGACAATATGGCTGGAAAATTTCTGAATACTAACTTTCATACACATGCCTCATAGAATAAAATAAAACACCATCACTCTTCATAAAAAATGGCTATAAATTACAAATTATGCATTTTCACCATCTACAAACTAACTTTCATACACATGCCTCATAGAATAAAATAAAACACCATCACTCTTCATAAAAAATGGCTATAAATTACCCATAGAAAATTATGCATTTTCACCATCTACAATATGTTCTCCAATCTGGAAATTTTCTAAGCTATCTATAAGAAAACATGGCTCGAAATTAATCATGCCTTTTTTCGAATATGTATTCGCTAAAGATGGTTGTTCCAAAGGAAACAATTTTGCAATCTTAAGTCTTGACTCTAGAGTCATCATTAGTATCATAAATAGGATCCCCATTAAAATGAAAACAACTTATATCTCATTCATGCCTTTCAATATGTAGAAGATCATTAATATTTTCAATCTCATGACCATCATGTTCTTCATCAAATGAGAATTTGACCAAATCCAAGGGTTTCTCTACAAACTATTCCTTTTCCGAATCATCAAAGGATGCATTACAAAAATAGAAAACCTAGGAAGGAGTGCAACTCACCATACCCTTGTCTTCATGAGGAGGAGAGATGGAATCTTGGATGCTCTCAACCTATAGGTATTCATTAAATTTCTCATCTTCAATGGATTCATGAGGTTGCTCTTTTTCTCTTTCATGTACTTGATGAATTTCTTTACCAATCTCTTCTTCATAGTCTTTCTCTTTAATGAAGTCTTGAGGTACTTGATCTTTAATCAACATTCTCCTCATGTGCTTGATCTTTGATTGGGTCAAAAGGAGCTTCTTCTTCTTTCTCTTGATCTTCAATGGAGTATTTAGGTGGATCTTTATGTAGCATGGAACATGAGAATATGCCTCTTCCATATGCACTCTATGCGCTTTATCCTCCATGAGATCATGAGGTTCTTCTTTATGTAGACTTATTGCAAAGTCTTCAAGAATCTCTTCATATTTTTCTTCATCATAATAATGGTCCCAACGCTTGAAGAAGAGAAGGATCAAACCCACAAAATAAGATAATTTCCTTGGACCACTACAATACTTGATCTAACTCTTTGGACCTCCTTCCAAGGAATATACAAATAATCTTATTAGAATATTCTCATGTGTTACATTAATATTTGAAGCAAATTTCAGGAATGATGTAATGTGTTGAGTACAAAAAGAATATCACCATCAAACTTTGAAACGTTCTTCTCCCATTCGGGAGGGAGCTTATTTGGGTATCCTGGAATTTTATTAATATCAAAAGGAGGATAAATTTCATGAAATTCCCATGGTGCCATAATTCCTTCATTTGAAAATATGCGACTTTATATAAAATCTGAAAATAGGATGACACCTTATACCAAACATATGTGTGGAGTCGCCAAGGTGAATTTCAAATGCCTTCACAATGATGCTTATTTGACTTCACAAGCACACTGGTCTTCAAAATTTATAAGCATCAAGGAATTTGTTCCTCCAATGGAGTTTCTAGATGAGTAAACATAGGTAAGTATTTGGTTTATATTCATCAAAAGGGTTGAAGCATAAACTTTGGATAACCGAGGATAAATAATTTATTCTCCCCAACAATGGTGCTAGAATGTTATCACACAATCTTGCATCTTTATGCAAAGCCTTTACAAGGTAAAAATATGAGTGGAACATGGAAGTGTTGCCATTTTCACCTTCCTTAGTAGCACCTAGGGTTCCTAAGGAAAGCCAAAGTCAAGTTTAAGGTCACCTATGTTACTACCCAAATTACCATCAACGGATTATGATATATGAGTTACAAATTAGGTGGTTACTCAAAGTAAATTTCAGATTTAGGGTTTGTTCACTTTAGGGTTGTTTTAGATGGATTACTAAGTGATTATCCAATCAAAAATTATTTCAAAATAGTCCATATCTGAAAATTACTAAAGGCTGTCATAAAAATTTCATAAAAGATAAGAAATTACAACAATATACTTTAGCCCTTTAAACAAATCATAAACAAGTGAAATTTAGGGCTAAAATAAGGAATACAATTAGGATTTATATATATTGTCAATTTCTGAAAATTTAAGAGCATATAACAACCAATAAGACCCAAACATACAATTCTAAAGATGCTATAATATAAACTAGCTAAGTCAATTTTGCAATAATAGTAAATTTTAGGTAAAAACATGCAAGGATACCCTATATGTCTAGGGTGTTGATGGCTGAAAATTAGATATAAGCTGTTAAACCCTAGAATTACCTTAAAATAAAAGTAAAATTTGGAATTTTGATTTTAAGATTGACTATATAGAAAAATACTAGTTCCTCTATTTATTTTGGGCATATGGGGTCAACTAAGGTCTCTCTTGAGAAAGTGTAAGTGAAACTAGGGTGATAATTAGGGTTGTATACTACAACCTAACAAATCCACCTAGTGCCTTACACGTTTCAAGATAATTCAAGGGGAATATACTCCACTAATAATCTTCCAAAGGGTTTGAAGAAGGGACTTGTTCAAACAAATAGAAAGAGAGTGCACCACCAACACTAGAGAATCACAACCACACTCACAATAATTTATTAAAAAAATCCATAGAGATTAAGATAGGTCACTTACTCAAAAAATTGATTCATACACAAAACCCTAGATCCATTAACATCCATGAAATTGCAAAGCATTCACAAAACATCATCCTCAAGACATCATCCTCAAGAAGGTGTTGTATTTATCCATCCATAGAAAACATATAGAAGTAATAACGAAAAAGTAGTGTTCTCCACAAGTTCTAGCAATGAGTTATAAATGGGAGTTGCTTCTCTATTTATATGAAGAGATATAACAACCCTCTCAATATAATAATAAAAATCTCCTAGATTTTAGCCTAAAAGAATACAAAATATCATTATCTCTTTAAAAACTCTATAGATATGGTAAAATATACATAAAATATCGATGATACATGAGTGAATGAGTCAAAAGACCCTAAAGATGCTCCCAAAGTCAAGTGACATATCCTAAAATGCCAATTCATCCTCCTAAGAAGCATGTATATCTCCCATGTGTGGCATGTGTGAGCTCACAAAGTGGATGGCTCATTGAAAAGTGGTGTAAGAAGGCATGAAAATGTCTCCAAGATGAAATGTTTCCTCCAAAGGGTGCAACATTTCACTTAAAAAATGCAACATTATCCTAAGAAGCCTGAATAACTCCTTCAAGAGTGGGACAACCTCCATCAAGCAATCAAAATGGCCTCCTCAACATGATCCAAGGGGTGCAATTCTCTATGCAAGGTACCATGTCCAAAGCTAGGCTCAAGGACCCAAAGTAGTTATCAGTCCCGAGGCATGTACACAAATCCAATGTGACATAACATAATGAGTCATGTCAAATGCAAATTCCATTAGGTAGATCACATTAAATGTCATATTTTAACTTCATAATAACTAATAGATTTCATACAATTTTCCAAGCTTAGGTATAATGGGGGCATCATTAACCCTTATTACATGTGTCAACACCCAAGAAGAGAAGTAGTTCCCAAGAGAACCAATCAAGGAGCATGTGTATTGACAGATGGTATGGTTTGGTGGGTAATTTCATGAGTTGCATTTCATAGCAATGCGAGGTTGTTCAAGATATTTATCCACATGAGTTCCTTTGAAATATGATGGAGGATTTATGCATTGAGTTACCCTTTCCTTGACACCATGTCTTACTACCCCTTATTTTCCTTTTTTGTATTTCACATTTTTTGGCTTTTGACTTTCATTTATACCTTTCTTAGATATGCATTTTATTGCATGTTACATGGGGTAATGGCCTCTGAATAACAAGGGGGCATTGCTCATGCTTTATTTCCTTTGGTTTTTTGAATTATTATTTTTTTCTCTTCACCTCAATCTTATAACTCTTTTATTTCTCTTCACCTCAAGCTTATAACTCTTTTAGGGTGAGGCTTTTCTCACGAGACTATGAATCATGAACCTTCTACGTGAAATATGACAACCAACCCATGAGTGGGACAATTAAAATTAATAAGGATGGAGAGTGTTAATTATGGATTTGGATATGGACACACTACACCTCTCAAAGCCCCCTAGTAGTACGACTCAACCTAAGAGTGACAACATTTATCTAGAATATGATGTTGTTCACCAAGGTGAAACAAGGAAAAATGAACAAATTTAGAGCACCATGATCCATTATTTGACTCAACCAATGATAACTACTTTCATGACAAGTACATAAGATATTAGCACCAATATGAAGCAATGCAATAATTTACCTCATGTATCTCAAGCACCACAATCATGGATATCATCTATGGAGCTACTATTTGTGATAAGAATCACAGGAGAAAAAATATCCTCTAGTTACCCCTAGATGTTAGGGGGTAACAACCATCATAAGTAGATGTAGGTTCTGATTGTGAAGGTGTATATCCTATATATCTCTCCACTACAAAAATTGAAGAACTATTATGCTGAATAGTGTATACATCAATCTAGAACAAAGTATCTACAAAAACACCCTTAGCAAGCACCATAAATCCCCAGACCATCTTATACCCTTTTTCAGAGAAAACAACCTACACACCCACATCATTAAGTGTGCTTATTGATGGTAGGTTTCATTCCAGACTCGGAATGTGCAAAACTCCATTGATCCCCTTTACTCTACCACCAGGGAATTTGATTAATACTACCATGGTGAAATTTGTTGAGAGAAGATTCATCACCAAGGTATACCATCCCACCATCATATTTCTCATATAATGAGTGTCGATGGGAAGTCATATCGAAGTAATATCTAGAGTATATAAACCATGCACTCTAGCTTTCATGGGTTGCGAAAGCTACAACAAATACATCTTCACTATCCTCTTGAGAATATTTTCAGACTCATGATCAATATCATTCTTTTCCTTATTATTCTTCTTTTTCTCTTCCTTGTAGTATCTTCTTCAATGCCCAATGTTTCCATGGTTCCAACATTTTTCCTCATAATTTCCAGGAGACTTATATCTCCCATGAGATTTGGATCTTCCCTTTTCTCTCTTCTTTCCTTTCTCCTTCAATTTTCCATGGACAACCAATGCCTCATTGGTGGCTTCAGAATATTTCTGCCTTACCTCCTCTGAGATTAAAACAACCATGAGCACCAATGTCTTTACAATGCTTCCAATGGCCATTACTAGGTTGCCCCATGAATTTGGAAAAGAAAACAAAAGGGTAATAAAATGATAATCCTCATCCATATTCACTCCAATTGAGATCAACTTGGTTACAATAGTATTAAATACATTCAAGTGCTCGACTATAGAATCTCCATCGCCTATTCTCAAGGAAAACAATTTTTTCTACAAAAAAAAATTATTAACCAAGGATTTAGCTTGATACAAATCCCCCAACTTATTCCCGAGAGTTTCTATGGTTTTTTTCCAGAAGCATTCAATAATACTGAATCACCCAAACAAATGTTGATAAGGCTTCTCACTTTTCTCTCCAACACCACCCACTCTTCATCTTTCATACCAATGGATTTGGTTCCAGATATTGCAACCCATGAGAAAATCCTCCATCTTGATCTTCCACAACTCAAAGTTAGTGCATTGAACTTCTCCATTTCTAATCTAGACATTCTTGTCATTTCCCTGCAACACGATTTCCTTCTGTGCAAGGTCCTACTCAAACCATGATTAGATAAAAAAATCTTGTACTTAACACCTTGGATCCGATGTGATCATGGTCTGATACCAAATGAAAGGCAGAAAAGGTGTGGAATATGATTTCTACACTAGTTAATGAGAGAAGAAGGTGTAGAAATTAAGTAAGCACAATTATAGTAATAAAAAACACAGAAACATACAACCATTAGACAACGATTTCCTTAAGAAAACTCTTCAGGGAGAAAAACCCCATTCTAAAACACACTCAATGTACTATTAGACAACTAAATGGTTACGATTCATTATAGAGTCTTCAAGATCTCAACAATAGTGTTCAACAATAGCATAAGGATCCCAGAGAAATTTCGAAAAAATAATAGTAAGTTAAAATTCATAGTCTATTTTTCTCCAACCTTAGTGCTCAATAAATAGGCATAACAAAAGCCATAATCTATTTATGATATTCCAATTTTACATGCTAAAATCCACCAACAATTAATTGGCCAACTATTGTTGTTTGAAGGAATAATTCATACTTGTGATATATGAATAATGTCTAATGTATATGAGTGCATAATTGTAATGATGTAGACCATAAATAATGTCTAAGTATGAGTGAAAGATGAGGATAAGGAGATATATTAGGGAAGATGATTTCATGGATTGAGTTGAGATATTTAAGGAGATATTGTGGAGATGGTTATGGATATGATGTGATATAATTACCTAATTGAGACTTAGTAGTTATGGTCACCTATGGTTATTTAAACATGCCATTTGTACAATAGAATGTACACAAGAAAATGATTTAATTAATAGTATTTACCCCTTCGGGGGGGTTTCTCAGCATAAAATCTAGCTATCCCTTGCTTATTTATGTGCTTAGTGTTAATGTTGCTGCTCTTTAAAATCAACATTTGGTATCAGAGTGATTGTGAGAAGAGAATGCGTGAGAGCCATGTGATGTCAGGGATTTTCCAGAGCTGTATGATTCAAGAAGTGAGAGATCTGCAGTTGAGCGATGGTTCATGAAATCAAATGCATGTTGGATGGAATTTTAATTTCTGTGTTGTTGCATAAAGAGAGTCACGAAGAGATGAATCAAAAGTTCATGTTGTAGAATAAAGGTACCATCCGTGTAAGAAAGAAGGTAGTTGTCCATCCAAAGACTGTGCACAAGATACACCCATTTTTATAGATATCTGAGTTAACATCATTTTGGAGGAGAAGGCCACAATGCTCTCTTTGTGGAGTTTTATATTGTGTGAATTAATATAAACAGACAATGATCTCTACACTCCAATGCTCTTTTTATAGTCTCATTTCTTTCAAGCATTGACAATGCTGCTGCAGAGCATTTCTAAGCTCAATTGTATCCATTTTTTTATGGTCTACAAATGATATCTGCGCCTGGGTTCTGTTTGTATCCTACTCAGTCTTCAACTATATTGGGAGCCATTTTTTCAATATTGGTTATGCTGAATACTCAATGATTAGTAAGCTGAGTGGATTGGATTTGTGGTGAAGGCATCAGTCTTGGCTGCGTACTATTTCTTTTGGCGAGCTTACTCGGACCATCTTCCTTTAGAGCGAATGGTAGTTTCTGGATGTCAGATTTTGGATCTCTCATTCTCTTATTCAGAGCGATTTGCATATATGCATAAAAGATAAAGTGGCGCTTCCTAGTTGGATCACATCCATGACTCCCTCGATCATCACAATTATTGAGGCCCTAACATTTGTTTTACTACTCTTTAATCTAATGTTTGTTTTGACAACATTTGGTTATTGTAATTCCAATACACATGTTGGATTTGGGCCTTGGTTGTTGTTTGGTGGCTCTATCACTTGCACAGTTCCTTGATAGTGGCTATATAATCAAGACATACCATAGCAGATCGTTACTCAAACAGGGGAAATGGTACCTTTGAGAATGAGATAGTGGATGTATTTTTTGCAAGCTGTATTTTATATTCGACATTTTGACATATCACCTTCCACATGGTGGAGAAGGGAGACATGGTTAGATCCTCACTCAAAGAGATTTATAAGTACTTATCATCAAACAACTAAGTTGAGGCCGCCTTGTAGCCTGCCACATATGCATACTCTTGCGACGATTTATGGATGTATAAATTCGAGGCACAGAGAAGACATTGGGAGAGAAGACGACCTAGAAAGAAAGTGCACAATCGTTTGATTGAAGTTTGTGTGCTAAAATGAAAGCATAAGAAATTATGTTGAGGTGAATTATGTATGAGAAAAAAAAGGTCATTATCATCACTCACTAATAGAAAAGGTGGCTCAATGGAATTAAAAAATAAAGTATATATATATATATATATTATTTTTTTCACAAATGAAAAGTATCAAAGATAAATGTTTCATGGAAACATGATGCATAAGTGATAAAGAAATGGTATATACGACAAAGGTTGAAAGGATTGCCTCTAGTGGGAGAAATGAGGTAAAGTGGCATTATAGTATTTTTTTTTAATGTTTTAGGTCAAGACAAGTGTGGGTGGAAATATCTTGGATGTCTATGTTATAAAGTTATTTTTAAGTTTTAGTCACCATTGGGTATCTCGTCTTAAAAGTATGGAGTCATTAAAATTATGAATATCAAAGGAAAATTGAAGTCATGAAGCATGTAGAAAGATTATGTATGAAATGTTTATAGTGAAGATTGGGTGCATGTTCAGTGGTACTCGACAACCTAGGTTTAAAGCATTGCTACTATTAATTATTTTAAGGCAAAGTGATTCAAGTCAAGTTTAAGTTATGTAAATTATAGAATTGGTGTGTCAATTAAGTTTGCCAAACCAAGGTCATAGGTTTCCTTGTTGGGCATTGTACAATCTGTTATCGCACAATCTGTACTTGTCCAAAGCCTAAAGGCAAGTATGCCAAGATTAGCGTAACACAAGGGTAATCCTGTCACTGTCACCTCAACATGATACCCTTTTCTATTTACGAGGAAGATGAATCTACTCCAAGGCAGACGTCCCATGACCTAGTTGGTTGATGAAGGGAAATAAGACAAGGAAAAACCCACCCCTCTCTCTAGGTCACTCAAATGAATGAAGTCACTTGGTATGGTTTAAAGGGTCAAGAGGAAAATAAAGTGAATGGTACCTGCCCTTTACTAATGAAACAACAAACGTTAACAATAACCACTGATATCAATGCTTTTAATAAGTGACTTCAAGATATAAGCGTGCTACTAAAACAATCTTATGTATGAACAAGAGCTAAATGTATAGCAACAACAATGCATCCAGAAATTGTAAATTATGATGAAAAACAATGAGATATAAAGACTTTGCAAATGATAATACTTTTGTCCCTTACAAATTTCTAAAATAACACAAGTCAATTAATGACCTTAAAAGGGTTTTCAAAGTGTTTGTAACATCAACAAATTTATAGTGATGACAACAATAACACACTTCAGAAAAAGTACCTTAATGAGGCAATGGAGCAACTACTTTAACACTTTCTGATTATAGCTTGCCTAGTACAAATTATGGGCAGTCTTATAAACAATTAGTGGGATGATAGGGGCTACACACAGTGGCTGTAACATGAGTTACAACAACAATATAGTGATTGTGAGAACTTTAGAAAATGCACTTAGAATAGTAACAAAAGGTAGATTAAAGCCTTGAGGTGATATCGCCTAGGATTTGTGCAATTTATGGGTAGGTTTACTTGGTTAGTAGGCTTGATGAGGCTGAAAACAAAAGGCTGTAGCAATGATATTAACAACAACAAGCTTTATGATTAGTAGTCTATACTAGGTTAGTAAATTAGTAGGGTATCAAGTGGAAAGTTTGAGTTTAGGTTGGTAGTCTTGTCAAAAAGTAAAAGGAGAGGAATAGTGCCTTTTAGGGGTATATGGAGTTAAGGAGGTGGCCTCTTTGAGGGATGAAAAAATATGATAATGCATCCTATTCAAGAAAATCCAAGACCTAGGAGGAATAAAACCTAAGTCATCCTAGGTTTCTTGACCCTAAGAAGGGAGGTGAGCTCGGGTGTAGGAACTTCTAGGCCCTAGTGCCTCCTTCCTATTGAAGAGTTTGTGGATGAGAAGTATCTTGAGCACAATAAATAAGTAAATACCTCAAGGGAGATAACACTTTAGGGCCCTAGGGTTTCACTAATTATTAGATAAAAATTATGAAGCTAGGAAAATAAAAAAGTAAGAAAGTTAACACTTTAAGTTTCTTACTTCAAGCATTAAATACATCATGCAATTTCATAATATTGTATGAGCAAATAAAACCATACCATTAACCATTAAATAGATGAAAAAATTCATATTTTACTTACTTGCACCAAGAATAATCATGAATATACCATGCAAGATCACCATAAAACTTCAAAAAATTGATCCAAGTGCTAAAACAAGCCTCCAAGAAGAGTAGTGCCTCACTATTTCATCCAAGTACACCCAACTAGGGAGAAATTTCAGACCTCGTCTTGTCCCATGACAATTTGTGTTCCAAAATGAATGTCACTTTTTGTTTATTTATACAAAAACTTGACCTTAATTAAGTTTTAGGTCAAAAAAAACTAGGACAACCTGGCCAATTCTTTACAAAAATTAAATTCTGGACAAAATAAAATCAATTTTCATCTAAATACCCTCTTAAGGGTGACGTTGGTCCTCCATGATGAAACGTTGGGCCTACAAAGGCCAAAATCTTTGCCCACACGTGCCAATAACCTCACAACTTCCCCTAAGGTGACAACCCTAGCAAGTAGATGACATCCAGGGATGCATAAATGATGTCCAAGGATTCCAAAGGCCAATGTTCAGGTGGGAAGGGCACAATCCCCTGGGTCTAGGTCCACCAAAGTGCCTCCAAAGGCAATTTCCTTTCTTCTGGTGTAAGCCTTCAATCTCTTCTTACCCCTTGGCTGGGGTTTCAATGTCCATCTGTGGGCTTTGAGCCCTCATGAAGGTCCAAGCTAATAATTCCTTCATGTGCACTTGTCCACCATGAAAGATCCCACAGAGTCAACAAGTACGTCCTCTAGGGGTCCATATGTCACAAGCATCATAATACACAAATCACACATAACAATTAAAACGACCAAACATGTGCATCAAACCTCCCTAAACCAAAAAAAATGGTCAAAATGTTATGCAACTTGACAAGTCTAGGTTTGGATAATATCTCAGCCTTTAGGGTGTCCTATTGGGCCAGTCTCCCTTAATTCAAGGTCGTTTCCCCAGTGGAGCTTGATCCAAGTCATGCAAGTATATGAGGTGGTAAGGGGAAAACCTTTGGGCATGGGGTGCATGTGATAGTAGGGAAATGTAACACTTACATATTGGTTCCTTTGTTGAGGGTGAGATGCACCTTGTCATGGATGCATATGTTTCCAAGCCCATTGATTTCAATTTATTCTTTTTATCTTTTCTTTCTTCCTTTTAGATTTCTTTCTTCATGCTGCAAGGAAAGAGTTGATGGCCACCGCCTTGGCTTGGTGACCAACTAGTGGAAGTGTCATCCACAAACATTTCACGAAGATGAAAACACTGGCTTGTGATGAGACCCCCTTTCTCTTGTGCATGCAACCAAGATCCACTACCCTGCCTTGGTGACCATATGGATGATATTCATGTCATACCGCTACATGTTTATGGTCATGATAGGTCGGCTCATGATGATACCTCCTTTCCATGAACACATGCCTTGAGTGTTTTATTGATATGTGGGTCCCATTTTCTTACTGAGAAGCATTTAAATGCTTTCTCGGGGATCCTTAGGCAAAGCATCTCGAAGGTCAAAATCTGGCGCTTAACTTTTTCCAGCTACATTTCCCTCCGGGCCTTTAGCCCTATCTTCCCATGAGGTAAGATACAACCCTTTCCAAGTGGAGCCTACCCACCCAAAAATATGGATAGATGGAAGGGAATAAGATGGAAAGTGGTAATTATGGAGGGAACATGTGATAAATCTTCAGAGATCCACTAAGTGACAACCTATCCTAAAGGGATACTAACTTACTAGGGAGCCATGTCATCGTCCAAGGTTTAAACAGGGAAAAGAGCATAAATTCAAGAAAACATTATGAAATACATAAAGATTCAAATGCAACATGTTTGAATGTTTTAAATATCGGAGCGATATATACCACGATACTTGGACTCATTACCTCATGGAGAAAGACCCATCGCCAGTTCAACACCAAGTCGGTGTGATGGAAACTGTTGCCGGTGGTAGGTGGGTTGTGTTGTTAAAAAGAGAGGCCCTCCAGGGCTATGCTCAAGTCGTCTAGCTCTCGACACTCCATTTCTAAGACCTATGGGCCTAGAGATATGATATCCTCAGTTACCCCTAGGCTAGGTGGTAACATTTGGCTCCAACTTGGGGACATGTGATGACCATAGAGTGCACGAAAACCTCAACATCTTTGGTGTGACCTGTTCCTGCTAAGACTCAACATAAAAAAATAGTAATATCTGGGGTGGTGCTATCATGTTAATCCCTAATATTGGCTCATTACCCCTTAATTGGGACATATTACATTAGTAATGTTATTTTATTTATGTCGGCTTTATTCCATTAGTTGCAATTATACCTCCTAGTCTCCTATATATATGAATGAGACATTTTCATTTGGAATCATCTGAGAATTGTACATTTATGTGGGCATAAGGAGGTTTCCCCCTCAAAGAGGATTATTATATGAATTTCTCTCTTTTTCAAGGCGTTGATTACTTATTCTGAGGATTTTCTATGCTATATTGATATTTGGTTCTTAACATATGGTATTAGAGCTCAAGGTCTTGGGGTTTCGCTGCTACATCTGAGACACCTTGGAATTTTCGCTATAAATTTTTTTCTACAATGTTTCAGAAGGAACGACTTGGAGGATTTTAGTAGATGGATCAAGGTACGTTGGGTTAAAATTTTAGATCCCGAGGCCTTATAATTTCAGAGATTCAGCTTGTGCAAGATAGGGTTCTGGAATCATACTGAACTGAGTCATTGCGGAATTTTCGCTATACATTTTTTTATGTAACGTTTCAGACCTTGAAATCTGGAGAATATTAAAAAAAATTAGTAAGGTATCTGTGGTAAAAATTTCAGCTTCTGGGTCATCTCACATTTGTAGATACATCCCGTGGAAGATAGGGTATCTGACTAGTCCTATTGACTAGTCTCAAGAGGGTGTTCTAGGTAAGAAAATCATAACTTCTTCCTAGAGTATCCAAATTGAGTGAGGCTGGTTGCATTGGATAATGGACAGTCTTTAGTATTTATGGTACGAGTTTCAGAATTTTATATCAATTATTTTGTGCGGGGCATGCTATACAAGTCACATCTCCTGGAAAGGCCAAAAATCAACAAGTTGTGGGGAAGTTACCATAAATTCCACTTGACACATCCAATTTTGATCAGAACTGTGGCATTACAGAGAATAAATATCAGAGATCTACAAAAAATAAAGTTTCATACCCAGAAGGCCTGAAACTTTGGAGATACAACAGAAGAAATATTGTCTAGCAGAACCACCTTAAAATCAAGGTTCAAAAGTGATACTTGGCCAACATGCCACCCAAAAAGGGAACTTCTACACCAAATAAGCCTCCAGATAATCCAACATGGACTCTTGATGAAGGTGAAGAAATGCGTAGGGACATAAATGATTTACAAAAGAAGACAATAACATAAGATGAGCTACAAGAGATGATGGAGGGTTTAAAAGGGGAGATCATTTATGTCATAATAGAGACGACACCTGAAAGTGAAAATGTATCCCATGAAATTCATGATGAGGACACAAGGAAGGTGAATCAAGAATGGAGAAATTTCAACTTTGGGTTGAAGACCAACTACATTCCTAAGATCGATATGAGGAAGTTTGATGGCAAGGACCCAATCACATGGATACTTCAGATGGAGCAATTCTTTGATCTACATAATGTGCCACATACACACAAGGTACAAATTTCTTCTTTGTATTTATATCCCAATAAATTTGTATGGTATCGATGGATTTGTTCTCTCAAATCACTCGTCACTTGGACAATTTTCACGTAAGAAATGATAGCACACTATGAGGATACAAGGAGCAATACCTTCTTTAGCCAATTGATAAATCTCAAGCAAAAGGGTTCAGTTACAGAGCACATTGAGAACTTCCAAAGATTGAATATAAAGGTAACAGATATTCCAGATGAGCACTTGATTGATGTGTTCATAGGAACTTTAAAGGATAACATTCAACATGCGGTTCGCCTTTGGGAACCCAAATCATTGGAGAATGCATTTAAGGTGGCAAGAAATGTTGAAAGTAAAAATATGGCTATGGCTACTAGAAGGACCAATCCCAACATCTATAGAGAGAAGAATGCTCCTTCTTCTAAAACACCTCAACCTACAAGGTTGACACCTCAACAATTTGAGGAAAGAAAAGCAAAAGATTTATGCTTTAACTGTGACAACAAGTACAGTAAGGGACATAAGTGTGGTGAGAAGAAATTATTCTACATAGATTGTGAAGAGGAAGAAGAACAAGAACAAGAACCATCTCAAGATGAAAACGTAGAAGCAATTTCGTCTGAAGAGTTGACTCCCACGATATTGTGTAATGCATTGGATGGAATTAACACTCCTCAAACCCTGAAGATCGAAGGATACATCAAAAAGAAAAAGGTAATAGTCCTAATTGATTATGGAAGTACTCATAATTTCATTCACTATAAATTAGCCAAAGCTCTCAATTGCTTTGTATATCCAGTGTCAGAGTTTCAAGTAATGATTGCAGATGGAGGAACTATCAATTTCTCAGAAAAATGCAATAAGATCAATCTTACTATGGGGGAATATGTAATGAATAGTCCAATGATTTCTATACCCATGGGTGGCGCTGATGTTGTACTAGGAATCCAATGGTTACAATCATTAGGAACAATGGCTTTTAATTTTCAAGAACTTTTCATGAAATTTTCATTGGAAGGAAAATAAATTGAGTTAAGAGGTATCAGAGGGAAACCCGCTAAGGTGATAAGCTCTAATGGCATGAAAAAATTATTGAAAAACGGGCATCAAGGAATTATTGCACAACTATGCTCACTAGATTTTCAAACATCTAAGCCATCTATTCCTCAAGATATCCAAGGGATCATTGATAAACATTCCAAAGTATTTGAAGATATTCACAAAGGTATTCCACCCACTCGAAATCATGATCATGAAATTCACCTAATTCCTGGGATTGTTCCTTCTAACATCAGGTCATACAGATACCCTTATGCCCAAAAGAGTGAAATTGAGCGCATGGTTGAAGAAATGTTAGAGGCTGACATTATTAGTCCTAGCCAAAGTTCTTACTCTTCACCAGTGGTAATGGTATTCAAGAAAGATAACTCATAACGTATGTGTCCAAATTATAGAGAGCTCAACATGATCACTATTAAAGATAAGTTTCCTATTCCCGTCATTGATGAATTGTTATATGAATTACATGGAGCAATCTATTTCACAAAATTGGATCTCCGTTCAGGGTATCATCAGATGAGAATGAAGGAAGAAGATATCCCAAAAACAACATTCCGAACTCATGAAGGCCATTATGAATTTTTGGTCATGCATTTTGGCCTTACAAATGCACCTTCCACATTCCAAGGGTTGATGAATTCCATTTTCAAGCCTTTCCTTCAAAAATTTGTGTTAGTATTTTTTGATGATATACTAATCTATAGCAAGTCTTGGGAGGATCATGTGTGACATGTTGACAAGGTGCTACAACTACTAAAGGAGCAACAACTATATGCCAAACCATCCAAATGTTTCTTTGGAGTGAAGGAGGTAGAGTATTTGGGTCATATTGTATCTCATGAAGGTGTGAAGGTAGACCCTAACAAGATTAAGGCCATGATGGACTGGACGATTCCCAAAACATTGAAGAATCTTAGAGGATTTTTGGGTTTCACAGGTTACTACCGCAAGTTTGTTCAACACTATGGAAGAATAACAACACCTTTAACAACACTAACTAAGAAGGATGCATTTTCATGGACTCCAGAGGCAACTAAATATTTTGAACAACTTAAAGAGGTGATGTGCAAAGCTCCTGTCTTGACCACTCCAGACTTCACAAAAACCTTTATTGTGGAATTTTATGCCTCGGGAAATGGAATTGGTGTTGTCCTCATGCAAGAAGGAAGGCCCCTGGCTTTTGAAAGTCGACCACTCAAGGGAAAGGACTTACACAAACCCATTTATGAGAAGGAAATGATGGAAATACTACATGCATTGAAGAAATGGCGTCCTTACCTAATAGGTAGGCACTTCAA
>ML796681.1:97522-137313 GCA_009831015.1 Picea engelmannii | reverse complement strand
AATCTAAGGTTCAAGCAGTGGAAGATCACATCGAGCATCAACAACAAGTTCTCCAAATCTTAAAGGACAACCTGACCATGGCACAAAATTGCATGAAACAACAAGCATATCAACATCGTAGTGAAAGAAGTTTTGAAGTAGGGGATTGGGTGTTTTTAAGACTACAACCATACAAATAGATGTCCCTCAATAAATCCAAAAAGGATAATAAATTATCACCAAAGTACTATGGCCCTTATAAGGTGTTGCAAAAGATTGGTACTATGGCATACAAATTGGAGTTGCTTGCATCTTCATGAGTACACCCAGTTTTCCATGTTTCATGCTTAAAGAAGGTTATAGGCGGAAAGATCCTAGTTCAAACTATATTTCCAGAACTTGACGAGGAAGGAAAAATCATATTGGAGCCTAAAGCCATAACTGGCACAAGAGTTCACCAACTGAGGAATAGATCCATTTCAGAGTATCTCATTAAATGGAGGAAACTACTGGCTGAATATTCCACTTGGGAAGATGAGTCTTTTCTATAGAAGCATCCCAGGTTACTCAAGCATTGTGCACAACACTTATCTCAAGGGGAGGGGGATGTTATGCTCTAATATTGGCTCATTACCCCTTAATTGGGGCATATTACATTAGTAATGTTATTTTATTTATGTTAGCTTTATTCCATTAGTTGCAATTATACCTCATAGTCTCCTATATATACCAAGGATACATTTTCATTTGGAATCATCTGAGAATTATACATTTATGTGGGCATAAGGAGGTTGCCCCCTTGAAGAGACTTATTATCTGAATTTCTCTCTTTTTCAAGGCGTTGATTACTTATTTTGAGGTTTTTCTATGCTATATTGATATTTGGTTCTTAACATATCACCCCTCGTCCATCGAAATCGAAATAAAATCATTACTAATCTAACATATTATCATGAGCATACATATATACAAATGAAGCAAAGCAAATATGAAAATGTAACTTCAACTATACTAGAATGATATGCAATGGTATGTACAATGGATGGAAATGGCTACCTACTTCTACTCACCTGCTGGTTGAATGCTAGGTGTAGTCATATAACCAGTGAAACCATCCTTGCAATGCCTCATAATACCTACCTCTTTGCTTCATCATAAACCAAAACAATGACAAGTTAAGCACAAAAATAACATGAGTTAGAGCATGCATGATATCATAGGAAATCATAAGGTCTAACTCATGGAGGCGAGAGGGAGGGACAAAATTATGCCAAGTCACACTTCTAGAAAAGTGCTCAATCCATCTCATAAAAGGATCGTGAAAGGTCGAAGACTCAAGAGGTTGGCTCAAATAGTCTGAAGGTTGACTACCTTGGATGCCATCAATCCTCGAAGTATGAGAAGGGATTAACAAGAATCTAGAGGACAATTGCCAATTTCTTAAGGGAAAGATGAAAGACTTAGATAATAAAATTCTTCTTAAGGTATTCAACTTACCCTTTAATTCTAAAAGAAGGATATTCCCTATAGAAAACTTGGGACAAGGGACATGTTTACCAACTGCATCCTTAGTGACGTAATGAGGTAAAGTAATCGAAGGGAGCTGAACAACCTTGTCACAAGTATCCTTATTTAGGCAAGCAACACCGTCATCCTTATCAATATCTGAGCACAATGGTGGTAGATAATATTCTTCATATAATAAATCCAAGTGCTCAAAGGAACGCTCATCAAAATCCTCAAGGTATGACTAGAAATAATCACAAAAACATAGCACTAGGTCATCCTTGGGAGGTTGGAAGATGTATGTAACTATATCATCTCCTTGTTGCCAAATGTCATAAGTAACCTGATATGATAGATGCAAAGGAAACATTTGGAAATGATCCTCAATGTCATAAATATGATCCCCATAATAACGAATCACATCCCATTTACGTTTCCCAACATGTATGAAATCGTCAATATTATTAACCATGCCATTTCATTTATCATAACATGAAGGGCCTAAATCATCCAAGGGATCCTCTAACACTTATTCACTTTCCAAATCACAAAATAAAGCATCATCAAAACCTTGGAAAGGGAAACAACTTACCATATTTACTTCTTCCTATGTAGGAGCATCAAGGGCTTGGATGACTTCATCAAATGGAAGAGCAAACATCAATACCTCATCCTCATGACTTGCCTCTTCAGCTTCATCACAATACATAGGGTCTAGCATGTCCAAGGATTCCCTTACTTCTTCACCTTCTGAATCATAGAATAGGGTATCCCAAAAAGGAAAATGACTAACGTCATTCTCTTCTTCATGCGTAGGAAGAATAGGATCTCGGATGGCTTCATCAAAGGGAGGAGCACACATTAATACTTCATCATCATGTTTGATATCTTCAGTCTCTTGCTCTTCAACCAGTTCCTCATTATCCTTGGTAGAATCATGAGTATATTCTTTCTCTTCCTTATGGGATTGGTAACCTTCATTTGGATCCTTCTCCTCACCCTTTTGTTGGTCAGTGACTTGCTCCTTTATTTCCTGGAATTTACTAACGAATATCTCAAGGGAAGACAGTCTCTCTGGACTAAGAGCATATGGGGTATCCTTGGGGTCATTAACCTTGATTTAGGGAGTAGAGAGATGTTCTTCCTTGGGAAAATAGATATTTACCTCAATTTCTATAGACATATGATAAGATTTTTGGATCATTCTCGGTTCCTTTTGAGCGAGGAGGAATCCTAGTTGTGTTAAAAGTGCATTGGTAAAGAGATAAACAAGATACATGTCTTTAGGAGAATGAATTCTAGGAATTTGTTGTAACAAATTCCTGAACCTGGTATGAAACTCCTTGACAATATCATTCTTAGTTTGTTTCATGTATTCAAGTCTTTTTAACAACACGTGGATATCTTCTGTTTTAATATTCCATTTCTCGAGAAAGGTTTCTTCTAATTGGTCCATAGATGTGATGCTGACATTAGGGAGACTATCATACCATTTCTTGGCATCGACATGAAGAGTGGCAGAGAAAAGTTTCATCGCTAAATATTCAACATCATCACTGATAGGGTGGAGTTGAAAGAAATCCCCAAAAATATCCATATGATCTTCGGCTCTAACCCCATCATTACCAGTGAATCTAGGGAGCCATTTTTCATACCTCAGAGGCATTTGTCCAGGGTAACCCAAAATTTCACTCATATCCAAGGGTTTAAAATTACCTAGATCCCATTGAGAAGCCATGGTCATATTTATCATTAATGGAGTTACTAAATAATTCTTATAGGGATTATCAAAGGGAAAAGAGGGAATCACCCTTAGTGGAGTCGCCAGGTAAGCTTTGAAAAGTGAAAAGCTTTGAGAAAAAGGCTTACCAAAAAAATTTCATTCAAGGAAAATTGACTCGATGCTCCCTGAAAGCAATGACAAATTTTTTATCGAACAATTTGTACTTTCCCAAAGCCTAAAGGAAAATAAGCTAAGATTGGTGTAACACGAGGGTAATCTTGTCACTGTCACCTCAACATGATACCCTTTTCTATTTAGGAGGAAGATGACTCTACTCCAAGGGAGACATCCTAGGACCTAGTTGGTTGATGAAGGGAAGTAAGACAAGGTAAAACCCGCCCCTTTGTCTAGGTCACTCAAATGAAAGAAGTCACTTGGTATGGTTTAAAGGGTCAAGAGGAAAATAAAGTAAACGGTACCTTCCCTTTGTTAGCACTCTGTAAATTTGTCAGGATGATAGGCAAATGACAAAGGTAATTGTTTCAACCAACTTTAGATTGGATTCTGACCCTTCCAACCAGAGAGGGCTCTCTCAGACATATAGATATTGAAAATACTCAAAAATATTTAGCAATGGACACACAAAGGTCAGATTTTGCAATAGGATGGTTTTTAAAAAAGTGGTAGGACAAACAAGAGAACAGGTCCATTGGGCGACGGGGTCAATTCCTGAAATTGTATGAAGATTTATAAGCTATGTATTCTTGAGGGAATAGAGGAAAAATAGGCACGGTGTTCAGCCAAATAAGTAATACGAGATGATAGTGGGAAAGAAAGGAAAGACCACCATGACAATAGGCATCTAACAGAGGAAAAATATATTGGTATAACTTTAGAAGAAGAAACGTAAAGGATGGCTACCAAAAATAGAGCACCAATCAAGGGTGAATTCTGAACTAGAAACCAATAAACACATACAAAGTATAATCAATATGTGAAGGAGCACCAACAAGATGAATTCCTTCTTTCGCTTAAAGATTATCACTAGAAGAAAAACACATTCATGAATATGAAATACAAGAAAACATACCGAACATCAACACCATGATGAATCTCGACTATCTAAGAAAACCTTCTTTGCTTATATTAAAATCCATAAGAAATCACAAAGTTTTCCTGTTACAAGGGCAATCCCTTCTCTGGCCAGTCGAACCATTTTTTTTAATCTTTTTAACAGTATATATAGATAAATTACATAGGAGACGAAAAAACGGTCTTTCTTACCAAGATTCCAAAAATAGACATTGGTTACAGAGGGAGTTACTTATCAGAACCAGACTCCTACTTTCTAGGGAAACAACTATAAACATAAATCGAAATAACTGGGATCTTTACCCTAAATGCCACTTGTCTGCATTATCACAAGATTCCCTGAAATATACTCAATTTAACTTGTAATTTATTTCAGGTTTTCAGTCTCTTCCTTTAACGTGTCAAGCCAACTAGGTTGATTTTGTTCAATGCCTTTGACTATTCTAGATTTAGCCTCCTCCTTTCGTTGTTTTTTCCTTTTTCTCTCATCAACTTGTGTGTTGTATCCATATGCATATCCATTAATGATCAAATACTTCATAATGGGATTCAACCTAATCTCTTTCCCTGATTCTGGCTCATCAATCGATTTTGCATGGGATTTTGTTGTTAGGATTTGCGTAGCATGCCTTTCTCTCTTTTTACTTGATAATTCTGTCATATTCCCTGATTTGTTGAAAATCGCTGAATGTTTCTCCTTGGCTCCCTCTAGTTCGTCAAGAAACATGAGCCTATTTGCCTCAACTACACATGAATTGGTCGAGCATTTCGATTTGCAGTTATCTCAATCTAGAATAAACCATCAATTACCCAAAATAAAGTAATTTCACCTTTGTTTTGAGTAACCGTCACCATCAAATACTAATCATTGGCTACTGACGAAAATCCTTACAGGGATAACAACCTCTCACGTTCGACCATTGATTTCCAATGATGAGTATTAAATCAATTATTTGGTGATGCTGATTTGGCACTACGTGGATGAATTGTACACAAGTGGGTTCCTCGAGATGATTTGACTCGTCATCAAGTTTCATTGTCACGTGTAGCCTTTGGATTAGACCCAATAAATTTACATTTAGCACATGATTTTGGGGGTGTGATATAGTGGTATTGAGTCTACCCACTTTTCACCCCGAAATACACCTGAAGATGCCACATACCTTTGTGGAGAAACCATGGTTGAAATTTCGGGCCCGCTTAACCATTTTAACCTCCGCGTTGTTTCTAACTCTGAAATATCTCCTAAACATTAATATTGGAAGATGGCGATCTATGTCCTTTTGAGCTTGATTTTCTTAATGCCTCCTCCAAAATTGATCTGTTTTTCCATTTTCTGGCACTCCCCCAAATTTGTCTGACTTCCAAATCGTTTTAGCACCTCTCTAAACCATGAAATCTCGATTACAAAAATTTAAATGGTGATAACATGGGCTCCAACTGGGGATGCTATCCTCCCAGTGAGGTAGAGGTAGAAAATAACTCGTAGACCCTGTGCCTGATCCATTTGAGCTTCTCCCAAAAGGTGTGTACCTAGCTCTGACCTGTCACCAGTGTTTGCTAAAAACCAAAGTCTGCACAATGCTCTCACTTGGAGACTGAACACTGGATATACTGCTAAAATCTAACTGAACCCATTATTTGAACATCTAAACTTGAAAATGCTTGATCATCAAGCTTATTCGCACCTACCTACCCTAATTGCTAAAATAAGCCTTTAATCAAATGAAATCATAATGCCAATGCAACCATGCAAGCATTTTTTCTTCCGTTTTCTTTGCACATGATTGCTCCAAAGCCCGTTAACTGATAATTCATCCAAGAATTTACCTATGAATTCAAATCTCAAAAATTTAAAAACATTGGGACTGTTTACTACCTCCAACAAAACTACAAATGGATCCTCTAAAATATGCATAGAACAACAATCATGTTTCATTCTTTCTACTACATTCTTGTTTTCATGTGGTTTAACCGGTTGATTCCCACCAAGAGGTTGAAAAATCTGCTGATACTGCTGGAAATAACAATCTTCTGAATTGTAAGACAATGCTGACTGAAATGAAACCCCTGGTGGTAAGCAACCCGTATTTAATACCGATGTTGGTTTACTCTCATATTTATTTCTAAGATTACAATTCATTATAAGCTGTAAATTATGATTGTTAAAACACTCCATATAGCATGCCACAGGGTCATAAAACAAATGAGAACACTTTTTCTTGATGAACAAAAATAGAAAGACAAGTCTCCTTCATAAGTGTTTGTCGTTCTTGCTCTACTTCTTCAGCTCCGAGAATAACTTCAAATGAAATGGTAGCGTTAGGTTCATCTACAAAAACATTCGTACAACCTTGAACATCTTCAAATCTGACAACCATATTATGTGCATTAAGGCCATCCTCTTGTTCATCAAACAATTCCGATTTAATTTCATTTACTTTCAGGAAATTTTCTTGAGGACTGTTGTTTTGACTTTAAAATGAATGGGGGGGAATAAATCCTTGCTCATAATCTTCTTGCAAATGTGAAAAGTGGACAACATGAACCATTTCACCTTCTGGAGTTCCTATAGATGCATTTTTAAAACCATGATCTTCAAAGTGATCAAAGAAAACAACTGCCTCTTTATTATCTTTCTGTATTTCTGATTGAACAATGGCATACATTGTTTTGTTGTTTCCCTAAAATTATATGTCATTTGTTTTCTCACTGCTTGAAATATCCATAGATGCAGTTTCATAACCCTCATCCATGTCTAAGCCCCTTGGAATTTGATCAACCGCATCATTCATAAGGGAAGAAGAACAACTTTGAAGAACTTTGTTTTTCTTGAAATCTTGTTGAATATCTTCATCGATTTCAGGAGAAGGCAAATGAATTTGAACAAGAATGATTTTATCATCTTCCTCTATTTTCTCATGATTTGCTTTCAACAATTCAAAGGAATAAAAACATAATGGAAGATAGTTTTCATTTTCTAGTCCAATGCTTTCTTCATATTCGACATCATGCCTGGAGGATTTCTGATATGAAACATTATAAATATTTTGCTTCAACAATTTGAAAGAAGCAAAGCACATGGCAAGGTTCTTTCACCTGATTCAAAACCTTCTTCATTTTCTTCACTGTTGTCAAATGCACATTTTTCGATTTCTTTGGATTTTTGAACACACTCCTTTTTAGATTCATCTTCGACCAATGGCTGCAAATTTGAACTAACAAGACTTTCTACATAACAATTGACAGGGTCATCGAAAACATGAGAAGATTGTTGCAATTTCTTGTCAATTTGTTCCAGTCAATCAATGTGATTTGGCATCAACACACATTCCTTTGCTTTAGTGATGATCTTATAATTTTCTTTCAATAATTTAAATGAAGAAAAGCATAAAGGTAAAGAATTTCCTTCAGCTGGTTCAATATTTTCTTCTTTGCAACTGTGAAGTACAAGTTGATTGCTGAAAAGGAGCATTCTCTGATAGAGAACATGCAATTGGTTGTTCTAGGAAGTCACATCAAAATCAGCATCATATTCATCATATACAAGCAAATCAACAACATCTGCAATTTCATCTAACAAGAAAAAATCTGGAACATCAACCTACTCTTCAACAGAACGATTTGCAAATTCATCTTCTTGACTCTCTATCATATTACTATTTCTCTCCTCAAGATTCCAATCAATTGTTTTATGTTCATATTCACTTTCATGTTCTTGAGCATCCAAATCCTCATTTTGAATCTGTTCATATGCTTGGATATTGTGTTGAATATCCTGAGCATCATTAAACATTTGTTGTAAGGACTTAGGTCTTCTTTCCATCATGAGGAAAGACAAATATGGATGAAAATTTGTTGCATAATGGAGCATGGCAGCAACTTCAGTGGGTTGAATTTCTTTGGGAAAATTGTAATAAACACTGGAAAACCTTCTACTAAATGTAAAAAATAGTTTCATTGCTCTTCCTTTTTAAGGCATAGAACTCGGTAATTTGTAGATCCAAAAATTTCTTCTTTCCCCAAAACTTCAAAAAGACAATCTTTAATTCCTCCCATGAGTTAATTGTCTCTGGATGAAAATGTTTTAACTAGTCTTTGGTATCCCCTTTCAAGGATTGATATAAGGCCCTCATATAAATGTCATCATGATCAATCTCAAACAAATCTATAAAATTCTCAAACTCTTGGATGTGTTTCTCAGCTGTGGTGGTATTAGATTCTCCATCAAACACATGTAGGTACTTATAGTGCTTTGGAGGAAAGTCATGAAGGATGTGAGGTAATTTTAAAGGACTGTATCTATGCTGAATCTTGGAGGGTGTTGGATCAAGTATAAGAGGTGAGACATTACCCTTGGTTTCATGAGGTTCATCAACTTGGCCATGGTTATCATATGGCTCAGATGGGAGATTTTGATCAAAATCAATGATAAAATGAGGAGATATATGTATAAATTTGAGAGGAGGATATACAATTTCGAGATTTTCTTGATCATCACTTGCATGCAACAAGTAAGGAAACATTTGTTTTACATGTTCAGGAAGAAAAGGTAATTAATAACAAAAAATATTATGTCTTGGAAAAAACTCAACTTTTGGTACTTGTTTTCTCCCATGATGTCCTTTCATAGCTCTATCAAGGGATCTCATCTTCTAGTGGAGTCTCTGAATCACATTTGAAGCTTGAGTGGAGTCGCCAATAAAATCTTCAGGTTATTGAGTCTTTGGGCAGTGGAGTCACTATGAAAATTTTGAATTCTAGATTCTTGAAAATGGAGTCACCAGGTGAATGATGTACAACCTTTCTATGTCTGAATACTTTTCACCATCAGTACTCAGATATGAACTTTGTCGTTTTTCCTATGGAATATTTCACCTTTGCTCTCCGACAATGGCACCAGAATGTTAGCACTCTATAAATTTGTCAGGCTGATAGACAAATGACATAGGTAAATTTTTCAACCAAGTTTAGGTTAGATTATGACCCTTCCAACCAGAGAGGGCTCTCTCAGAAATATAGATACTAAAAATACTCAAAAATATTTAGCAATGGACACACAGAGGTCAGCTGCAATAGGATGGTTTTTAAAAAAATGGTAGGACAAACAAGAGAACAGGGCCATTGGGAAATGGGGTCAATTCCTGAAATCGTATGAAGATTTATAAGCTATGTATTTCTGAGGGAACAGAGGAAAAATAGGCACGGTTTTCAGCCAAATAAGTAATATGAGATGGTAGTGGGAAACAAAGGAAAGACCACTAGGACAAGAGGCATCTAACAGAGGATGAATCTCTTGGTATAGCTTTAGAAAAAGAAACGTAAAGGCTAGCTACCAAAAAAAAGCACCAATCAAGGGTGAATTCTGAACCAAAAACCAATAAACACATAACATGTATAATAAATATGCAAAGGAGAACCAATAAGATTAATTCCTTCTTTCGCTTAAAGATTATCACTAGTAGAAAAACACATTCATGAATATGAAATACAAGAAAGCATATTGAACATCAACACCATGATGAATCTCGACTATCTAAGAAGACCTTCTCTTCTTATATTAAAATCCATAAGAAATCACAAAGTTTTCCCGTTACAAGGGCAGGCCCTTCTTCGGCTAGTCGAACCATTCTTTTCTCTTTTTAACAGTATATATAGATAAATTACATAGGAGACCAAAAAACGGTCATTCTTACTAAGATTCTAAAAATAGACATTGGTTACAGAGGGAGTAACTTATCAAAACCAAACTCCTACTTTCTAGGGAAACAACTATAAATGAAAATCGAAATAACTGAGATATTTACCCTAAATGCCACTTGTCTGCATTATCACAAGATTCCCTGAAATATACTCAATTTAACTTGCAATTTATTTTAACATGTCAAGCCATCTAGGTTGGTATTCTTCAACGCCTTTGACTGTTCCAGCTTTAGCCTCCTCCTTTCATTGTTTTTTCCTTTTTCTCTTGCCAACTTGTGTGTTGTATCCATCCGCATATCCATTAATGATCAAATCCTTCACAATGGGATTCAACCTAATCTCTTCGCCTGATTCTAGCTCATCAACCGATTTTGCACGGGATTTTGTTGTTAGGATTTGCAGAGCATGCCTCTCTTTCTTTTTACTTGATAATTCTACCATATTCCCTGATTTGCTGAAAACCGCTAAATATTTCTCCTTGTCTCCCTCTGGTTCGTTAGGAAACATGAGCCTATTTTCCTCAACTGCACATGAATTGGTTGAGCGTTTCGATTTGCAGTTATCTCGTTCTAGAATAAGCCATAAATTACCCAAAATAGAGTAATTTCACCTGTGTTTTGAGTAACCGTTGTCATCAGATACTAATCATTGGCTACTGACGAAAATCCTTATAGGGATAACGACCTCTCACGTCCGACCATCAGTTTCCAATGATGAGTATTAAATTGGTTATTTGGCGGCGCTGATTTGGCACTACGCGGACTGATTTGGCACTACGCAGACGAATGGTACACAAGCGGGTTCCTTGAGATGATTTGACTCACCGTCAAGTTTCATTGTCACGTGTAGCATTCAGATTAAACCCAATAAATTTACATTTAGCATGTGATTTTGGGGGTGTGATAGGGATTTTTTAAGTCTACCCGCTTTTCACCCCGAAATACACCTGAAGATGCTACGTACCTTTGTGGGGAAACCACGGTTGAAATTTCGGGCCCGCTTATCCATTTTAACCTCCACGTTGTTTCAAACTCCGAAATATCTCCTAACTGTTGATCTCGGTGGATGGTGATCTGCATCCTTTCGAGCTCGATTTTCTTAACGCCTCCGCCAAACTTGATCTCTTTTTCCATTTTCTGGCACTCCCCCAAATTTTTCTAACCTCCAAATCGGTTTAGCACCTTGCTAAACCCTGAAATCTCGATTTCATACCAAAATTTAAATGGTGACAACACCCTTTACCAATGAAACAAAAAACGTTAACAATAACCAATGACATCAATGCTTTTAATTAGTGAATTCAAGATAGAAGTGTGCTACTAAAACAATCTTATGTATGAACAAGAGATAAATGTATAACAACAACAATGCATCCATAAATTGTAAATTATGATGACAAACAATAGATATAAAGGATTTGCAAATGATAATACTTTTGACACTTACAAATTTCTATAATAACACAAGTCGATTAATGACCTTAAAAGGGCTATCAAAGTGTTTGCAAAAACATCAAATTGATAGTGATGACAACAATAACACACTTAAGAAAAAGTACCTTAATGAAGCAATGGAGCAACTGCTTTAACAATTACTGATTATAGATTTCCTAGTACAAATTCTGGGCGGTCTTACAAACAATTAGTGGGATGATAGGGGCTGCACACAATGGTTGTAACATGAGTTACAAAAACAACAAAGTGATTATGGAAACTTTAGAAAATGCACTTAGAATAGTAACAAAAGGTAGATTAAATCCTTGAGGTGATAACGCCTAGGCTTTGTGCAATTTATGGGTAGGCTTACTTGGTTAGTAGGCTCGATGAGGCTGCAAAAAAAAGGTTGTAGCAGTGATGTTAGCAATAATAAGCTTTATGATTAGTAGTCTAGACTAGGTTAGTAAATTAGTAGAGTATAAAGTGGAAAGTTTGAGTTGAGGTTGGTAGTCTTGTCAAAAGGTTAGAAGAGAGGACTAGGGCCTTTTAGGGGTAGATGGAGTTAAGGAGGTGACCTCTTTGAAGGTTGAAAACATATTATAATGCACACTATTCAATAAAATCCAACACCTAGGACGAATAGAACCTTAAGTCCTCCTAGGTTTCTTGACCTTGAGAAGGGAGGTGAGCTAGGGTGTAGGCACTTCTAGGCCCTACCACCTCCTTCCTCTTGAAGAGTTTGTGGATGAGAATTATATTGAGCACAATAACTAAGTAAATACCTCAAGGGAGGTATCACTTTAGGGACCTAGTGTTTCACTAATTATTAGATCAAATTTATAAAACTAGGCAAATAAAAAAGTAAGAAAGTTAGCACTTTAAGTTTCTTAGTTCAAGCATTAAATACACCATGTAATTTCATAACATTGTATGAGAAAATAAAACCATACCATTAACCATTCAATAGATGACAAAATTCATATTTTACTAACTTGCACCAAGAATAATCATGAATATACCATGCAAGATCACCATAAAACTTCAAAAAAATGATCCAAGTGCTAAAACAAGCCTCCAAGAAGAGTGGTGCCTCACTATTTTAGCCAAGTACACCCAACTAGGGAGAAATTTCATACCTCCCCTTGTCCCATGACAAGTTGTGTTCCAAAATGGATGTCACTTTTTGTTTATTTATGCAAAAACTTGACCTTAATTAAGTTTTAGGTAAAAACATCGGGTTGACCTGGCCAGTTATTTACAAAATTAAATTATCGACAAAATAAAATCAATTTGCATATAAATACCCTCTTATGGGTGATGTCATTCCATTATAGGGTGATGTTGGGCCTCCATGATGAAATGTTGGGCACATGAAGTGAAACGTTGGGCCTCCAAAGGCCAAAATCCTTGCCCACACATGTTAATAACCTTAGGAATACCCCCAAGGTGACAACCCTAGAAAGTAGATGACGTCTAGGGCTGCATAAGTGACATCCAAGGCCTACAAAGGTGAATTTTAAAGCAGGAAGGGAACAATCCCCTAAGTCTAGGTCCACCAATGTGCCTCCAAAGGCAACACCCTTCTTTCTTCTGGTTCAAGCCTTCAATCTCTTCTTACCCCCTGGATGGGGTTTCAATGTCCATATGTGGGATTTGAGCCCTCATGAAGGTTTGAGCTAATCATTCCCTCATGTGCACCTGTCCACTAGGAAAGGTCCTGTAGAGATAACAAGTATGCCCTCCAGGGGTCCATAAATCACAAGAATCATAATACACAAATGAAATCTAACAATTAAAATGCCCAAACATGTGCATCAAACCTCCCTAAACCTAAACAAATGCTCAAAACGTTATGCAACTTGACAAGTATAGGTTTGGATAAGGTCTCAGGGCATCCTATTAGGCCAGTATCCCTTAATTCAAGGTCATTTCCCAAGTGGAGCTTGATCCAATTCATGCAAGTATATGCAGTGGTAAGGGGAATTTTTTTGGGTATGGGGTGCATGTGATAGAAGGGAAATGTAACACTTACCTACGGGTGCCTTTGTTGAGGGTGAGTTTCACCGTGCCATGGATGTAGATGTTTCCAATCCCACTGATTTCCATTTATTGTTTTTATCTTTGATTTCTTATTTTTAGCTTTCTTTATTCATGTTGCAAGGAAAGAGTTGATGGCCATCACCCTGTCTTAGTGACCAACTAGTGGCAGTGCCATCCACAAACATTTCACGGAGATGAAAAGGATAGATCGTAATGAGACCCCCTTTCTCTTGGCCATGAATCCAAGAGCCACTACCCTGCATTGGTGACCATATGGATTATAGTTTCATACCACTACATGTTTATGGTCATGATAGGCAACTCATGATGAGACCTCCTATCCACCAACATATGCCTTGAGTATTTTATTCATATGTGGGTTCCCTTTTCTTGCTGAGAAGCATTTCAAAGATTTCTCGGGGATCCCTGGGTGAAGCATCTCGAAGGTTAAAATTTGGTTCTTAAATTTTTCCAACTACATTACCCCCTTAGCCTTTAGCCCCTTCTTCCCATGAGGTAAGGTACAACCCTTCCCAAGTGGAGCCTACCCCCAATTCCAAAAAATATGGATAGATGGAGGGGGATAGTATGGAAAGTGGTAAGTATGGAGCGAACAAGCAATGACTCTTTAGAGATCCACTAAATGACAGCCTACCCCCAAGGTGACAACCCTAGAAAGTAGATGACGTCTAGGGCTATATAAGTGACATCCAAGGCCTACAAAGGTGAATTTTAAAGCAGGAAGGGAACAATCCCCTAAGTCTAGGTCCACCAATGTGCCTCCAAGTTATTTTCTGACTCTCTAAATATGAAAAACCACCGAGTTTACCTTCTCTGGACTCATTAAAAAAAATCATACATTGAAGGGCCCATACAGGACCGAACCCTTACTTATTCTAGTTCGTTAAACAAAGGAAGAGGGACTTACCGAAGGTGAGTTATATCGAGCATGTGTTACCCTCCTCAATCTCGTTAAATTAAAAAGAGGTACTCGTCTATCTGGATGGGGGAAAAATTGAAGGAAGCAAACCAAGTAGTTTTTGGGAACATTACAGGTCACTCTTAAGGTCACCCTTGAACACGACACTTTGTCTTTTCATACATTTCAATCTGTTGAGCCTCTACACTGAACCAATCCTTTGAGTTTTCTTACTCCTTTGGGTAACCCAACGAAAGTCACAGTGTCCACTGCATCATCATGTTTTTGGTCCATGTCATGTTTCTGTTGTTGTGCCTTAGTGTTCAAGGGAAGTATCTGCCTCGAGAATCAGCCACCACAAATATCCTGTTTCAATACCCGTGTCATTCCATGTTCATTTGATCCACCAAATTACATCTCTGTGTCAGTTTCGTGTCGTTTATGGGGCATACATCAAGGCCCTCCTTCGACGAGTCTATTCCTGTCGACTTCAACACATTATCCGGGAACTAGACCTAGAAACCAGTTAGTACCTTGGGACATGCATGCCTCAATGGCAGGCCTCCTCGCTTCCGACAATGGGTTTACATCATTGACCTCTGATCGGATGATTCCATGGATGTTCAATTTCAGCTCATCCATTCACATTCGTTGGAATGTACTAGAGTACCTTGGGAATCATTGACATCAATGGTGATTTCCCTCACGCTTGTTAACGGTTTACCTCATTGATAGGTAATCAAGTGGTTTCTGCCATGTTCAACATCAAGACATCTATTCACATGGTTAGATTCGTACTACATCAGGATCGATAAGAAGACCCTGGGTTGAGTCATCACTCTTATATGTACTTTGCCTAGGTTGCAACAGAGTTTCTTTTGAACATTGACACATATACTGTCACATAGATCCACTTTGTATTGGTCCTGGCTATGTCTTGTCGTCTCGTAGATCCACTGTGTATTCTTCGTGGCTACGATCAGCTCAGGTCATAGGAGTATAGATCCACATTGTATCATCAGTGGCTATACTAGTTTGTCAATATAATTATGGATCCACAGTGTATTTTATGATGGCCATACCTTGAAAGTCTTTATCACTCAAGCATAGGTGTGCTTGCCTTGGGTTTGAAACATGTCATAGTATTTGTTTGATGGTTGTGTGTAGCGTCTATCAAGTTCTCTGAGTCCTTAACCTTGCTTGAAAAAGTCTACAAAGTACTTCAATGATCAGTTCTCATCTTCTAACTTCACACTTTGGGGGGCAATCTGTTACACATCAAAATTACTCACTTCAATAGTGTCACAAGTGTCATCATTACAAGTGTTATAAGTGTCGTATCTTGTCCGTAAGTGTCACATCTTGACCACAAGTGTCGCAACTTTCGCAAACATCATACTTCCATCTTGCCTATGTCATGCCTCTAACAACATCAAAGGGACACTTAAGACACCCTCAAAGACTGGTTTTAGGAAGAGAAATCATCTGATGAGGAGTACAAAGCATTTTCCATGCAGAAAACCACTTAAAAAAATGATTTTTTGAAGGGGAGCGCTTCCCTACCCACTATTAGGGAGTGCTAGCGCTCCCTAGCCTCCTTTGGGGGAGCGTTCTGAGAAATCTGTGCACCCTTTTGGGGGAGCGCTTCCCTTTCTAAGCGAATTTTTGGCTTGTTGAGATAAATAAGGGAAGAATCCCCTCAATCTCTGAAGGTATTTGGATTCGAATCTGAGGTCAAGGCATGATCTTAGGGAAGATCCTCAACTGAAGGAGAAGAATCCTCAACTTATCCCAAATATATCTCAAGTGGTTGGGCCTCTCCAAGCTTATATAAGGAGGCTTTCTCATGGTGAAAGGTACATGAGAGAGATTGAGAGATACCAAACTTATGATCTCATAAGTGGTATTAGAATAGAGATTAAGAGATACCAAACTTATGATCTCATTAGTGGTATCCGGGGAGACATTGTAAAGCATATAACTTATGATCTCATAAGGGATATATCATTGAAGCATCAACATTATGTGTGTGGATTATTTGAGCAAGGGTCTAGACAAAGGGAGCTTGGTGAAGCTGCTGCACTACATCCATGGCTGTAAGCAACACTTTGTTCTCATTAATATAAATTCATGCTTGGCCCATTTAATTTAAAGTTTGTGTATATGAACTTGTTTCTTTCATAGATTCATTATAAAGCTAATCATAGTAGAGAAGGAAGTATTGTTGTTGTTTCTCATTGTACCACATGACTTTCAACTGAACTTGGAGATCAAGATTAGCCTGGAGCGAACAAGGACAAATGTTAGTAAAAAGGTACTTGCCTTTCTTCCCTCTTCTTATTTGATAGTTTAGCTTTATGATAAAGGAATGTCAGTGTCCATAATAGCACTTTCTGTATTGGAGTTAGGGGTCTTGCATCCAAGAGGGAATCTACTTGTCCACAGGGGGATTCTCCTGTAAAAATTTAGAGAAATAAAATATGTTTTCAAATAGGAAGTCCTACCAAGGGAGGAAGAACTAGAGAAAATAGAGTTTGAGTTGAAGGATAATGAATCGAACTCTACAAAAGAACATGAATAAGAAGAAGAAAATCCTCATACTCCAATATTGAGGAGATCAGTTTAGGAAAGAAGGAAGATGGAAAGGTATAGTCCACCTGATTTCCATTCAATTTTTTCTTTGTTTATTACTTATGATGATCCTATAATTGTTAGGGAGGTAGTGGATTCAGAGGATGGAAAGCTATGGAAAAAGGCCATGGTTGAAGAAATGGAAGCCTTGGACAAGAATGAGGCTTGAGTATCTATTGAAAGAAATCCCATTGGAAACAAATGTATGTTTGAGAAGAAGTTGAATGAAGAAGGTAACATGGAGAAATACAAAGATCGGTTAGTATCAAAAGGTTATTCCTAGGTAGATGGAATTAACTTTGGAGAAATTTGTTTCAATGTTTCCAAGTTAAATTTAATTAGATTTCTTTTATCTGTTGTTGTTTCTTCTAATTTTGAAGTAGAACAAATGGATGCGAAGACAACATTCCTACATGGGGATCTAGAAGAAGAAATCTACATAAAGAAACCAAAAGGATTTATGGTGAAGGGAAAGAAAGAGCTGGTATGTAGGCTAAAAAATTCCTTGTATGGGTTAAAACAATCACCAAGGACGTGGTATCAAAAATTTGATAATTATATGTTGGGACTTGGCTTCATAAGGAGAAAAACCGATCACTGTATGTATTTCAAATTAATCGGTGATCATCTTATTTATTTGGTCTTGTATGTGGATATATGTTGTTGATAGGAAATGACAAGGAGATTATCTAGGATGTGAAAACTAAGTTGTCCTCTAAATTTGACATGAAGGATATTGGTGATGCAAATTTCATTTTTGGCATGGAAATTAAAAGAGCTCAAGAAAATAGGAAGCTCTAGTTAAATCATAGGAAATATGTCAAGATAATATTGAAGAGGTTTAATATGTAGGAATGTAATCTGGTCAGGGTTCCTATTCCTATAGGTGTAAAGTTATATGTGGATTAATGTCCTAAGACAAAACAAGAGGAATAGGACATGTCACATGTTCCATATGCTAGTGTAGTTGGCAGTTTGATGTATGCAATTATTTATACTAGACCATACATTGCACATGTAGTGGGAGTTTTGAGAAGGTATATGTAAAAATCATGGAAGGAGCATTAGACAATAGTAAAGAGGGTTTTCAGGTATTTTCATGGCACTACTAGTTATGGATTTTTCTACCAAGGAATACCTAGATTTGGCAGAGTGTTGGAAATACATGGGTTTGTTGATGTAGACCAGGTTGGAGATCTAGATCAGAAAATATCTACAAGTGGGTATGTGTTTAACCTGTTTGGAGTAGAAATCAATTGGATGAGCAAAAGACAGGTTGTAGTGGCACTATAAGAATGCATAGAAGAACATCATCATGTATGAAGTATAAAAAAACAAGATATAAAGGGAACTTGCACATATATGTAATATTTTATTAGTTAAGGAATCACTGTGACTCTACTTTGGGTTGGTGGGTTAGTTGTATTTTCTCAGTCTTATGATTTTCAACACTTAACCATACAAATTAGGGATTTGTAGAAAATAGGGAAACAAACTTTATTTTTGAGCGTTGTATGACAGACACACATATCATATTGCTATATAAATCCCATTCTATTTTAAAATAAAATTTATGTTGATCCAAATTACAATTTACAATTATATTGATTGCAATTTATGATAAACCAAATTACAATTTATAAATATATTGATTTTCACTAGCAAACACTTCCAAAATTCCTACCATAAATCTGTCAAGAAAAAGAGGCCAAATAAGCACCCCTTTATCTCATACCTTCTCCTTGTGGGTATATCTAGACGTGTTATTAGAGGAATATATAATTTAACATCATGTCAATACAACTAGAATACCCCTGAAGCGGGGGAAAGGCGATGATGAAGAAAACATAATATAATACTTGTTTATAAGCTTTGTATTTCATGGGAAACATTATAATGACATATTAATCATTTGTATGCATGAAGGAGAAAAGGAATAGTTAACATGCACACACCATTTAGGTCAAAGAATAATCGATATATAGTTATTTATTGACAAGTATTTGACGTAGAAATTGTTATCAAAATAAATAGATTAAAAGGAAAATTTTAGTGGCATCACTAAGTACTAGAAAATATAGAACAATGTACTAGGTCAAACATTCCATGTATAGAAGTATGATTACAACATAGAATAATCCATAATTTTGTTCCGTCCGCTATGGATATAGAAAATGATAGGGGTGACCTAGGGATTGAGGTTGGATGTTGTAATTGTGAAAGCAACAAATAACATAGGTGCACCTCTTCTTTTTTTCATAGATAGACATAGGAAGTGTATTTCATTTTTTCATAGCATTCAAAGGATAATTATCATGCTATTCACATTCCTTCTATAGTAGTGTGACATTTCCGTGAAGGTCAAACCTTGATTTTCAGTGTTACCAATGTCAATGGTAGACCTTGTTAAGGTCATTCCTTGGGATTTATGTAGTCAATGCTCAAGCCATCTTAAGGGGAATTTGTTTCTTGTTACTTCATTGTATGGGTGGAATTGGTACATGCTTTGGTTGGGTTTTGTCCCATGAAGGGATAATTTATTTATCAAATTCCACAAGAACATATGTTAGAAAATTTTGAAGGATACTTCTTGGGTGTGTATACAATTTGCATGACTACTTTGAGAGCACCTTTGACTGATCTTACCTAGACCCATAAATTGCAGGATAGCATAACTCATTGGCCTACACATAGCAATACATGTTTTTCTAGTTGGTCATCATCTCGTTGGTGTGCTTTTGAACCACTTATTAATTTTGCGACACTTCACGCGATTGACACATTCAAGGATTGGAGCATGAAATTGTTATGGTTGCCAACAAGAATGTTTGTTGCAAAGAGGTGGATTGAACCGCCAACTATTTGATGCTCTTTGGTTGACAATAATCTATTAGTCCTAGACTAAAAGATGTTCTAGTTATCTATTGTTGGTGTAGCATTGTGAATGTTTGTCAACAATTGGAGGAACTAGGCCTAGGTGCCAACGATACCTTGTTGTCAAAATATTGTTTCCAAATTGATTACCATGGTAAAGGTTTTCCGTAAAGAAATAATTGGATTTTCTCTTGCATAAAGAGGTTTGTATATTATTGACAGTAGTTGGCCCAAGTCTCCTACAATAATTATTGAGTGATAATTGAATGAGCAATAGTTTTTTTTTTTTCCTGGAAATGCCTCACACAAATGAATGCCAATATACACAAAAGGTTTAGATCCTATTAAACTCATCTCATAATTAGAATGTATCGAATATGTTTCATCTCTTGTTGGAATATTGTAAAGGACTGACCATGTAAAGGCTTCATGTTCTTGATAGGAATCCTAAACCCCATAGTGGTTGCATGCGTGTTAAATTCTACAACTCCAATTAGGGAAAGAAGCAGTATTGGGGTATGGTTAGAGGTTGCTTGAGAAGACAATGCTTCTTTGATGCAACTTATAAGGTAGGATTTCCTTGTGCTTGTAGTGCCTTGGATGATCATCTTCAATTGTTCTTTTCATTCTCTTTCTTTTGAATGTTGTAGGATTGTTTCAAATTTATGTTGTCGATTTGTAGATAATGTATTTCTGAAAGTACACAAGGCATTGAGTTCTTGTATGGCTTCCCAATTCCTTCGATTGTAGTTGATTAAGTTTGGTGTAGTGTCCAATGTATCTTTTGATACTTCTAGCCGATCCCATTTGTAGGACATGTTGAGTCCTTAGAGGCCCAACATATCAAGAGAAGTGAATTGGATATTTCCTATAGGGACCAATCTCAATAAAGGTTGTCATTCATATATCTCCATGTTTTGTTGTATTTTAATACGAGTATCCTTATATTCATGTGTTTTCTCATCGATAGTGGGCATAGGGATGTGATCAACATGCCATGCATCGTAGTCATTTCTTATGCTCTCCCAATTAGCGAACATGTCTTCTTTTCAAAGACCTATGTTTTTAGAGAAGGAACAAACATGTTTATATAAAAATATCTCACTCCAACAAAAGTCAACAACGACATTCAAATCTTTGTTTGGTATTCTAGTAAAAAGTGTCCCTACATGGACAATTGTGGGGATGTTTCTTTTTTTCCAATTTTAATTTTCTGTGCTTGGTTATATATCCAATGTTTTGTGAGGTCAATCAGATAGACATGGTCCAAAAAAATAGGACGGGTCAAATATGCATCAATGAAATTGGATCCAGATTAGCAGTCAAACAAATCGTGAGAGACTCGACAAAATATTTGGCGGCCAACATTTATTTTGGTGAAGGTGCAGTTGCATATGACAAGTGGAAAATTTTAAAACATACATAAAGTTTCTTGGGTGCTTATGTCCAAGTTTACAATTTCCTCTGAGTGCAAATGACAATAGGCATTAGAGACATGGTCATTTGGATGCGATGTATTTGCAATTCTGGTCAACATATGGTGATAGGTCTCTGATATCCCCTCTTCTTTGGAAGCATATTTGGAAATGTATTTCAAAACTTCATAAAGAGAGATTATTGGTTGGAAATCTACATTTTCTTACCACATTTGAAGTATGTTAGGATTATGGATGTTCATGCGCTCATCATTGCATGCTAAGTGATATATCTTTTGACCTGTTTCCTCAATGTAGAGTGATGAATCCATTTGTACATTCCAAGGGCATTTATACCTACATTCAAGGGTATCCCCTTTTCTACATAGACATGCTTTCTTAGTGCAGTTTGTATGTCTTTGAACTCAATTTAAGGGCATGGTCCTTTGAAATATTTCTTCGTCTGCCAACAACCTATAAAAAAAATGCCATATGTCCTCATCACTTGTCAAATTGGTTTGTCCCCTATTCAAATTGGTCGCTAGTTCATATGCCATGTTTCATGCACACTCTCTTCCCTGACAGATTCCCCATGGCTTCGACCGCAGATCCGAGAGAAAGCTTCAAGCGATGGTTGCAATTACTCATACCTATAGCTTTGGTAGGATTTGCATTTGCTTGGGCCTTTATCTTTGTTGTTGATTTTTTCTCCATAAATCCAATGAGGGTTTGAAGCCCGCCATGGGAATAAGTTTGATTAATTAGATCTACATTTGTTATGATAGTCTTTTCACATCCTCTATAAACTCAATACCTGTTTGTCATCTCTATTGATTATGTCGTTGTATATTTCCCAACACATTAGATTTCTAGGGAAACCAATTCAATGACATTGTCATTCCATTGTCTAATTTCCTCGACCTCAAATTGATTTACTTGGCCTCTAATATCTTCTCAAGTTCTGGTGGCATTCTCATTCAAGGCTCTAGATGCTCAAAGATCTTCAAGCATTTCCTTGTTTTTAAATAAGGATGATGGTGGCTTCAACATAGATTTTATGAAGCCAGAAGAAATGTACATTAGTCTCAAAGGGTAAGTGTGAAGGGTCCTTATCCAAGTTGATTTGTATTTAAATTTCTTCACTTAGGTTTCAAGGATTATGTCTCGATAAAATTTTATCTCCAGGGCTTGCACATTTGAGTCAATATTTGCAATTAACAAAAAAATGTTACTGGTGTATTTTAATAATGTTCCCAATGAATGTATCCCCATGATAGCTGTAAAGATGGAGACCATGGAACCTCATCGCAATGTTATGTAGGTATTTGAGAAACGATAAAAGTCTATAGAAGGTATATAGAAGGTATTTGAAGTATTGTTATCTTCTATGTCATCTCTATTCGGACAAAATAGGGAAAATATGAGGCAATATAGAAGGTGCATAAATTGAGATACAATGAGCATACATCCAAGGAAGTTTCCCGAATAGAAGTGCCAAATCTAGGCAGTTGGGCGTGGCAATTGAGGGAGATCTCATTTGTCCATTCTTCTCAAATCACGAGAAGGTCAAGATGTGAGGCTAAAGATTAGAATAGAGATGGAAGAAGATATGATGATGAGGTTAAAGATAAAGATAAGAATGGAGATGGAGAAATATACAAGGGTGAGGCTCAAGATAAGAATGGAGATGTATACAAATTGGATATCAATAACTTTATTCTAAAAACCGTGGAGAAAAATCCTATAACCTTATTTCAAGCTAAAATGGGAGTCAAACAAAGAGATAATTTTGCATATAAAAACTAAATCCTTTCATAAAGCCTTATCTAATTCTTTATAGCTTTAAAAGAATAAGCATTAGCACCAATGAGTAAGTTCACATTAGCAGGTTAAATATTTAAGAGTACCTTCTATAAGCCAGGGAGTACCTTCTATAAGCCATCGAAGGTAAACCATCTATACATAATTAGTCATCAATAGTCATCAAAGGTCAACACTTGATTTTCTATGATGATAAGGGTTAAAACCACAACTTAAGTTGTGTTGGTACACAACAATCACATAGTTCTTTGCTATGAAAACAAAGGTTAAAAACACAACTGAAGCTGTGATGCTACACAACAATCATGTAGTTTTCAATACCTAATCATCACATGGTAGTGAAAATTTGCAAATAAAAACTCAAATATGAAAAATAATAATAATGTAGAAATAAGATGAACCATCTATACATAATTAGTCATGAAAGGTAAACACGTGCTTTTCTATGAAAATAAAGGTTAAAACCATAGCTTAAGTTGTGTTGGTACACAACAATCACACATTTCTTTGCTATGAAAACAAATGTTAAAACCACAACTGAAGTTGTGATGCTACACAACAATCATGTAGTTTTCAATACCTAATCATCACACGGTAGTGAACATTTGTAAATAAAAACTCAAATATGAAAAATAATTATAATGTAAAAATAAGGTGAACCATCTATACATAATTATTCATCAAAGGTCAACACTTGCTTTTCTATAAATATAAGGGTTAAAACCACAACTTAAGTTGTGTTGGTACACAACAGTCACATAGTTCTTTGTTTTTATATGAAAACAAAGGTTAAAACCACAAGTGAAGTTGTGATGCTACACAACAAACAAGTAGTTTTCAATACCTAATCATCACATGGTAATGGTAGTGAACATTTGTAAACAAAAAAACTCAAATATGAATAATAATAATAATGTAGAAATAAGATGAACCATCTATACATAATTAGTCATTAAAAGTCAACACATGCTTTTCTATGAAGACAAGGGTTAAAACCACAACTTAAATTGTGTTGGTACACAACAATTACATAACTCTTTGCTATGAAAACAAAAATTATGATACTACACAACAAAAATAGTTTTCAATACCTAATCATCACATGGTAATAAACATATAAATAAAAACTTAAATATGAAAAATAATAATAATAAATCAAGTAATTTTCAATACCTAATCATCACATGGTAATAAACATATAAATAAAAACTCAAATATGAAAAATAATAATAGTACAAAAATATGTTTCAACTTATTACAAGTTATGTAAATGAAAAGATTAAAGATTATAACACATATTGAACTATATTAATAAAATAAAATAAAATAAAATCAACACCACAAATGAAAGTTACTTTAATTATATATTTGTTATTACTTGAAATATAAATTCATTACAAAGGAGATTGTGGACTCCATCGGTTTTGTTGGCGTCACGTCACCTGCCGCGAAATCCTCTGCAGACGGAGTGGCGGGTTTGTTTATTGCGTTGAAGTCGAAAAGTTTGAACCCTACCCTTAAAAAGAACGCCTTGGGTGTAACTACAAGTCAATAACGACGGCATGAATGATGCAAGCTTAAATGACGTTCATGAATGATGTAAGCTTAAATGACGTGATTTGCATGGCATTATGCATTTTAAATGACACGATGGGCAAGTTGTCAGACTTAAAAAATTAAGAGAATGACTTGGTGCAACCTTGAACGATGGCATTTGCATGGCAGTGTGCCTTTTAAAAATGACAGGAAGGGCAAGCTGTCAAGATTAAGAGAATGAGATATTACGCAATTGTAGTGTAAAGCTAAATGACATGAATGGCAAGTTATCAAATCTTAAAAATTAAGACATTGTAAGGCAGGTTGGATTATTACTATCCCGGCCACTTAACTTTTAATTTGTGGATTTTATTAAGAATATTTTTTTATCCTTAAATTTCACAAGAAGAATATTCTTCTATCTTTAAATCTCACATCTCACAAGGAAGGCAGTGTATTTTTTAAAAATGACATTAATGGCAAGTTGTCAAACTGTAAAAATTAAGACAATGAGATGTAAGGTTAGTTGGAATATTAATAAAAATATAAGAGGTGTAAGATACAATTAATATATATATAGTTTAAGAATTTATATAAAAAATTGAATATTATTGTAATTATATAAATTATATCAATATATATATAGTTTGAGTGAGTTTAATGGTTAAGAACATGTGTTTCCTCATAACCAATATTGTTAGAAAAATTGAGGTGGTGTTTGACTTCTCTTGGCTTGCACGAAAGAGGATGATTGATTGGTTGGGAAAAGTATCAATAAAATTGTTGTCAATGTGGAGATTGTTGAGTGCTGATAACAAACACCTTGCAGTAACAATAAGATGGAGGTTTCTCAAGCATTTGGCTTTCCATATCCTTGGAAACTTATGAGAATTCATTGTTTAAATATGGAAGCAGTGAGTTGCTTCATGAAACTCAATAAAGAGATATCATTGCCCCCTTTCTGTTAGTGTTTGTTGTATTTTTTTATTATTATTTTTTCTATGTTATTTATTAACTCTTTTATGCAGTCTAGATCCCAACAACATTTGAAAAGTAGCCCCATGGAAATATGGCAAGTCAACTTTTTAGTCAACCTAAGGATTCAATGGGGATCTATTGGGTAAGTTTGGACAAGTACATGATAAGGATTGAGTGGGGATCTATTGGGTAAGTTTGGAGATGGAGTGGTCCATACTAAAGCAAACTGTGTAGACATGTTCATGTACAACCAATATTCTTAGAGAAGTTGGGATGATGTTTGACTTCTCTTGACTTGCATGAAAGATGATGATTGATTTGTTGGGAAATGTATCATAAAAAATGTTGTCAAAATGGTTGGGTAAGTTTGGAGGTGGAGTGGTTCATACTAGAGCAAACTGTGCAGACATGTTCATGTACAACCAATATTGACATGTTCATGTTCATGTTGACAGAGGATGATTGATTTGTTGGGCAAGGTATCATAAAAATTGTTGTCAAAATGGTTGGATAAGTTTGGAGGTGGAGTGGTCCATACTAGAGCAAACTGTGCAGACATGTTCATGTACAACCAATATTGACATATTCATGTTAACAGACCATGATTGATTTGTTGAGCAAAGTATCATAAAAATTGTTGTCAAAATAGTTGGTTGGTGATAACAAACACCTTGCACTTACAATAAGATGGAGGTTTCTCAAACATTTGGCTTTCCATATCTCTGAAAAGTATGAGAATTTCTTATTTAAATATGGATGCCCTTCACGATACCACTTTTTGCCTTCCTGAACTCCCGACAGGCCATCAGTAAAAAAAATAAAAAGAAGTTCGAAACCGGGACCAGATCTGAATAATATGTGCCAGATTAATGCATATCACTTTCCGTAGGCAATGTTTGAGCTTTCCAATTTATCAGCTACTCTGCGTTCGACACTCTCGCACAATCCGTAGGTAAGTAATAGATAGTAGGTTATCCTATCTCCCATCCTTCTACTGAGGGAGAGCTTACATACACTTTTGCACAAACAACAGTATGGCAGCGGTGCTTCATGAGATTCAATAAAGAAATATCATTGCCCCCTTTATGTCAGTGTTTACTGTATTTTATTATTCCTTTTTTGTCTCTTATTTATTAACTCTTTTCTGCAGTCTCGATCCCAACAACATATGCAAAGTAGCCCGATGGAAATATGGCAAGTGAACGTTTTAGTCAATCTAAGGATTCAGTAGTAGTTGTTTGCTTAATACATGCCCGGAGTGAAGGCCAAGGCTAGTGCATTGCCAACCGGCTTCACTTCAATGAAAACGTCTATATATTGTTCACTGTTCTATCATTTCACGTGCATCATACTGAAGAAAAATAAGTTGAAGCTTTGAGGAAATAGTTATCGATTAGAGCGCGATTTGTCCCACACCATCCTCGGCGCCCGTAGAAGAACCACCACCACATGATGCAGTGGGAATCCAATCAAGGAATTTGAGATTTGGAAATCTACAGGTGACACCACCATCATAATTCAAGTAAGGAAATCTACAGGTGAATCCAAGTAAGGAATTTGAGATTTGGACTGCCCGAAGGCGGTCAACATAATCTACAGGTGACACCACCATCAAACTCAGCCTGCGTCTGCACTCCTCCATTATAGGGAAGCAACGATAAAAGAACATGCGAATAGTAAATATTGTGCTGAGATCTGTTGCACTCCTCTTCTCCTTTCTATCCTTCGTTATCATGGCCGCCAATAATCACAACATCCAGGTCGTGGTCGACGGCCTAATCGAAAATGGCTTCGTGCGGTTCAATGATGTTGGAGAATACAGGTAGACAGCTGCGCCCATTTTAAATTCATTAACAGGTCTTGAGGTGTACAGGAAAATAACGAGTGATTTTATTGATTATGTTGGACAGTTATTTCCTTTCCATGGCTGTCACAGCTTTCGTTTACCTTGCGCTTCAGCTTGGCAAGGCCATTTATGAAATCAAAACCCGAAAGACTTATACTTTCTTCTACTACATGGATTTCATCTGCGATCGGGTCAGATTTGATAAATCTCCCAACTCAAATGTTATTTTGTTAGCCTTGCTCTTTTATTGTCAATGCAATTACTAACATCCCTAACTCGATTGTGCGTTCGGCGATATGGCCTATCGCAGAATGGCGTTAAGTTCTACCTGATCGAGTGATTGTGTATATTAATTCCAGGAGATATTAATTATTGGCCTAAATATTGGGTGCAGATAGTGGCGTATTTTTTGATGTCTAGTTCGTCTGCGGCCGGGGCGCGCACACATCTACTGAAGACTGAGAGTGGAGGCAATAATGTCTTCACGGACATGGCGGCGGCCTCTGTGACCATGGCTTTCCTCTGCTTTTCTTTTGTTGCCGCATCTGCTGTGCTTTCGGGCTTTAACCTTTGGACCAGTGCTTTCGGGCTTTAACCTAAGTGTTGAGTTAATGTTTACTCGGTTATAAAGTAATAAAGCAATTAAGATAACTTTGATTGGATTAATGATGGGTTTACAGTTTGGTGGTTTACTGGTTCATATTGGTAGTTTATGGTACTGGATAACTAGTATTTAATAAGATGAAACCTATTTAAAGACTTGAAAAACTCCATTCTAAAATGCCTCAAAACCAAACCTCCATTCTAAAATGCCTCAAAACCAAACCTAACCTAATTTAAGGTATGCGATTTAATCTTTTGATTGAATTACTGATGAGTTTACAGTTGGTAATTTAAGATTCATGTTGGTAGTTTAAGGTTCATGGTATGGATAACTCTGAGTATTTAATAAGATGAAAAACTCCATTCTAAAATGCCTTGAAACCTAACCTAAGGCTTGGCTGAGCAATAATAGATATTTATTCATAACTGGTTCCAAGGTATATCATATTTGCTTGTTTGTATTTCCTGTGACTATGTCGTTGCGTTGTTGGCTTGGACTGTCTCATGGGAGGTGTCCAAGAATGACTGAGGTTCTGGATCTGTTTACTGTGGGCGTGGGCGTATGGGCAAGTGCAGATCGATAAATTGGGATGGACTTCAAAGCTAGAAAATGATGGATGCTTTATGCCTTGTTGTTAGTCATTGTTAGAAGACACTCATTGTTGATAACTAAATTCATTTAATTTTAATAAATTATGATTATATAATATATTAATAATAATATAATATTATATTACATTACAATAATGATATAAATAATATTATAATATTAATTATAATTTATTAAATTTTAATATAATTTTAAAAAATATACTCATTCTTGCCAATATCATAGGGTTGCATACAATATTATCAATTAGCCTCCAATGTATGACTGGAGCTTGCTTTGCTTCAACATTCATGTATAACTGTACAACCTGTGCATTTATAAATTCATTTCTACCAATATTATACATTTATAAATTCATTCATACCAACATATTATAGTACTGCATACAACAATATCAATCAACAATATCAATCAGTCTCCTTACAACATTCAGATTGCTTTAAAATAACAAAACAGCCTGCAATATGCAAATTAAAATTAAAGTTGCTCATTATAAAATCATTCTTACCAATATCATAGTGTTGCATATAACAATATGGATCAGCGTCCATACAACATTCATGTATGAGTGTAGCTTGCTTTAGAGTCATTTCTTACAAAGAACAAAATACCCTACACCCTGCAAAGTACATACGGCTAGAACTTAACAGTCTAGGGAACACTCCACATACAAGAGGTCCCATGGAGTTATCCACTAACAAGTGTCTTGATCTACTTTTATTTCTGAAGGAAGGCCATGAAATGTATTGGATTGTACAATTGTATTTATATATGTTAAATGATGATTTTTTAAATTTTGTTATTATATGTTAAATTATGATTTTTTAAATTTGTTATCCTTTTAAATTTGAAGAAGCATTTATGAGTGGTATAACTATGGGTATAGTTTAAAAAATACCTTTATATGTGTTTATATATGTGCGTGAGAACATAATTATAAAAGATTCAGTTAATTGATAATCAATTCATTTTATTAAATTTTTTTTAAATGATAGTTTTATTTTAATTAAATAGAATTTTTTTTTAAAGAATTATCCAATCAATCTAAAATATCTAAAAGATTTTAAAACACAAATTTATTTAAAAAAAAACAAAAATTAAATTTATCCACTAAATAATATAATCTAAATGTAAATGGTAAACCTTTTAATATATATGAACATGAAGCTTTTAAGATAGATTAACATGAAGTGTACTATGCATGTATATTTCCTTGATATTTGTTGGGTGGTCACAACACACACCTTGCACTTATAATAGGATGGAGGTTTCTCAAGCGTTTGATTTTTCATATTTTTGGAAAAGCTTGAGAATTTCATGTTTAAATATGGAAGCTCGTGAGTTATTTCATGAGACTTGTAACCATTTATATAGTGTTGGTTGAGCAACAAAGAGATACACTTGCTCCATTTTGTTCATGTTTGTTGTCTTCTTTATTATTCCTTTTCTCTTTGTTCTTTATTAACTTGATTATGAAGGCTTGATCCCAACAAATGGTATCAAAGCATATGGTCTAGTCACTCGCGTGGTTGCTATTTGCTGTCGAGGAGAAGGAAGAGCCGAGGGTCCCAGGTTGGGATTCTGTCCGCGAGGAAGAAAGATCTGAAGACCAAGGATAATGTTTGCATATTTGTAAGCAATTAAGAATTCATAGAGGAGAATATGATTCAAAGCACGGTGGTTGTCGTGAGCAAAGGAGAAGAGGGGAAGGGGACTATACTTGACTTCATTTTTTTCCTTCTAGTACGTGAAGGAAGGAGAATGGAATTAGTGAGCATTCTCGTGTCTTTGAGCTCTTCTCCTCTATGTGGGAGACTGCAATATCATCAAATCCATTGTGGATAAGCCCTATGCTAGTAGGAGAAAGTCGAGCATTAATTGGCAGTAGAATTTGGCTCCTGAAAGCCCCTACCCAGGAGGATTTTGTCCGAGAGATCAGTCTGGGGTGGTAGCAAAAGGTAGAAAATTAATCAAAAGAGGGAGATCCCTTATTGTTGATGTAGAGTTCAAGAGGTTCACAGAGAGGGAAATTAAGTTTGTGATGTTTATGAAGAGAGAGGCGAAGGAACTAGGAAAAGGTGCTCCAAGTAATGGATATGCTCCTGATAAAACGAGCAGTTTATCAACTTGGCATAAGTTGGTGCTCTCTTAGCACCTACAACACCATCCTCATATGTTATTCATGCTCTTCCTCTGACTTGGAATACACCAGGATGTCATCCAGGAAGACTATGATAAACTTGTCTAGATAGTCCCTGAATACACCATTCATTAGGAACATAAAAACAATGGGTGCGTTTGACAGCCCAAACGACACCACTGTGAACTCATAATGACCATACCTTGTTCTAAAGGCAGTCTTGCTAATGTCTTCATCCTTTATCCTTACCTGGTGATATCCCAACTTGAGGTCTATCTTCAAAAATATCTTCGTATCCTTCAACTGATCGAAGAGGTCATCAATCCTCGACAGAGGATATTTGTTCTTTACAGTTACTTTGTTAAAATGTTTGAAATCAATACACAATCTCAACGTCCCATCTTTCTTCTTCATGAACAGAACTGGGGCACCCCAAGGTGACACACTTTGGCGTATATACCCTTCTTCAGAAGCTCTTCAAGCTACAATTGCAGTTCTCTCAACTCTGGTGTACTCATTTTGTAAGGAGCTTTTGACACTGGAGCTACTCCAGGCATCAAGTTTACAGATAAGTCAATATCTCTTTTCGGAGGTAGTCCAGGTACCTCCTGGAATACATCTTCAAACTCCTTTAGTACCACATGATATCCAATCATTGAGACTTCATCCTTAGATGCTTCCTCCACATGGGCTGCAAATAATTGACAACCTTTTCTGTAGCACTTCTTCAGCTGCATTGCTGAGATTTCTCTGATAGCAACAACTCTAGGAATTCCTTGGATTGTTTTTTGATTTCCTTCCTCATCCAGGCAAGTGAATGCCTTGTTACGAAAGTCCAATATGGCATGGTGTTGGTCCAACCAGTCCATCCCAATTAGACAGTCATAAGAACCTAAAGGTAGAATGTTCAATTCAGCTTTTGTGCTCAGTCCATTCATGTCCACTGGACATGACTTAACTAACTCAGTGACTTTTCTCTTGGTTCCTGTAGCCAACTGCACTAACCAGGACTTTTCATGTTTGCTTCTCGATAATTGCAAACTTTCCACCACTCTAGGATCTATATAACTATGGATAGCCCCAGAATCAATTAAAATAGTAAAGGCATGGTTGTTGATCATACCTTCTACTTCAATCATGTGTGACTTATATTCATCTTGCTTGTTGTCTAGGGCTGCGTAGATCCTTGGCATTCTATTGCCCATGTCCTCCACTGTTTTAGCTTGTTGAACATTATGGACAACTCTCATTTTACCATTTTTGTGGGGACAATCTATGTACTTGTGGTTCCTCTAAAAGCCCCGACATTGAATGGGCGTCTGTCTTGGCCTTTGTTCCCCTACGTCAACCATTCTCGACTCTCTAAATGATGGTTGTCCTTGAGGACTGTTCCTGAAAAAGGGTGGCTTAGTTCCCTTCTTCCTTTGATCCATCTGGAATTTCTTCTTGTCTTCCCAAGCCTTCCGGAAGGTAGGCTTCTCTCTTTGTTGCTCATACAAGCATTTTTATCTTCTTATCATTTCTTCCATAGTATTGGGGTCATCATACTGGATCTTGTCATCAATGGAAGGTGGAAATCCACTTAGATACCTCTAAATCTTGATAGTCTCATCCCTGATGAACATAACATACTTCAACAATTCCAAAAATCTTCACTCGTATTCATCAATAGTCATGTTGCCCAGCTTGAGTTCAAAGAAATCTTTCATCTTTCTGTCATAATATCTTTTAGTCAAGTATTTCTTCTCGAAATAACTCTTGAATTCTTTCCAAGTGATATCTTTCTCTCTAATGTGCTGCACCTGCACAAGCCGATCCCACCACATGGATTCTTTTCCTTTCAATTTATACATCACAATTCTTCCTTCCACATGAGAGGAATAATTCTGCAGTTGGAAATATTTCCTCATGACAAGCACCCATGTTTCGACATATTCCTCCTTCTTATGTTCTCCATCAAACGTAGGAGGCTTAATCTTGTTCATTTCTCTTTGCATTTCATCCACTCCAGATCTCTTGTGCTTTCTAGTAGGAGATGGGCTTGAACTTCTGCGTGCCTCCTTATTGGAGTGTTTTGGGTAGTGACGACGATGCCTGCTAACACTTCTTGATCTTCTTTTATTCTCAGGGATCCTGCGACTCCCTGTTTTGCTTGAGATCCTTCCAGACTCTTCATCAACTTTAAGTTGAATTCTCCTTGCTATTCCTTAGCTTTCATGAGCTTTCTCCTATTTGCTCGGTGAGTCTGAGCATCTTTCTACAATCGTTCAATGATTTTCATCATATTCCCTTCCTTATCTATCTATTCTCCATGCCCATTGGAGTTCAACCCTTCAACTCCCAAATGAACATCCATCCCTGTAGCTTCATTCTCTGAACTAGAAGCATTCTGTGTCTCCATTTCTTTGCACTCAGTGGAAACTCATATCGGTTCTGGCATTCGTTAAACTTCTACAAACACAATCTACAGACAACCAGAATTTGTCAAGCCATCATTCCTTAACAAATCCCATAATATTCATAAACAAATATGATTCAAGAAATGTTCAGATTTCATGAAATTTCTAAGCTCTGCTTCCGACGTCATGAAGTTCGAAGGGATTCTAGGATAATCCTCCTGCACCTTCTCTGGATCTGACGGTCGTAAAGGACTCTCCCTTTTCCCAAATGGATCCTACGGCTCCAACACCCCAAGTGTTGAGCTCTCTCTCTCTGTGGTCAAATACCACACCGGCTGCGGTTTTATTCTACTGCTACTCCTCCCAAGCTTCATAACACGGCCAAGTAATCCCTTGGCACTCAAAAACATTCTAAGGTTCGAAATTGGTTCCATCCGAACACCATTTCCACTCGAAACCTTGGGTCCAAAGACCACTTATCCGACCCATCCAGGCTCAACGTTGAAACCATGGCTCTGATACCATATTGTAACGTCCCCAACCATCAACCCCACTGTCGGGCAACGCTACTACGTGGAATAACACTTATATAGTATGCATTTAAATGAATTTAAATGACTTAACACAAAGTAAACACATAATTACTGCTACCATACAGAATTCCTGGAAATAACAATAATTCATCTACGCAATAGAATTCATGATAATATTACTAGCATCACATACATGCATTTTAATTGAAATTAAACACATAAAGATACTTATTTCTAAAATTGTAGTAACTCCACCAACCACGTGAAGACCTTCCATGAACCTCCCTACCTTAGACCACGCTTCTCATCACGCTCAGCAGTGGGTCACCCCCGAGCTGGGACCAAGCTCCACACCGGGCAAGGGAATCCTAGACTAGGTTGAGTTTACAGGGAAAGGAAAACTGCACAGAGCAACTGGAAGGATTCTCTCCAGGAGCCTTCTTACGCCCACTACTCACGGTCTCTCATTATCCACATGCCTGTTCCACTCAGGAGTATACACCTTCACAAGCACAGTCCATCGGTGCTTCACCTCCTTCTCTGGGTCTAGGAAACAGGTTGGATTAGGAATTCTTAGAGCTCTGTAGCTGGTGCTAGACTCTCTCTGGGAGAAAACCGCTTCCCAACAGACTCTCTCACCTGGAGAGAGCTTCTCACAGGCCTGACAACTTGCCTCTTCTACCACGGTCCTGACAACCCAGTTCTTCAACCAGATTTCAACTCAATTCCCGTAAGTTCAAGATAACAACAATAGCAATAACTTTCGGTTAACTCATGGGTGACAACAACAACAAGAAAATTGGGTGTGGACGTCCAAAAAAATGGCAATAGGCCACTAACACACAACACGGTTCAGGTGACACTAGTTTCAGGATGCATGACAAGCAATCCACACAGAGGTCGAACACAGACTCAACGGTTCAGACAGAGGGTGTATTGACTTCTCAAGAAAACATCACAGGCTTTCGGTTTCAGAGCTGCGTGAGGGTATGCATGCAGATATCAGACGAAATTCATGGTTTCAGACAACCAACGATAGAATGGAGGACAAACCCCCAACTCAGCTGACGCTTCAACTTTTAACCACATGCACCCAGATCCACACTTGTCTTCCTAGAACTGCATGCGTTCCATTTTGCACACGCTGGAGCTGCATGCGTTGCCTCTCCCAGGACTTAGGATAAAAACATGTTTCTCACACAGCTTTGGAATAATAATAAAATATTATTCTCAAGGACTTAATCACCTAAGCTTAGCCCCTCTTTCCAACCTTTCATCCCCTTTTCCGTTACCCACCCTGTGGAATCTTAGTCCCCCATCACTCTTTCTTTGTAGTCGGTCTGCATGCAACAATGTTTAATCTTTATTAATGTTCTTCATATTACATATACAAAAGTAGGCTCTTGGCCTTTAACACTTAGGCTCTCCGGCCTAATAAACACATAAGCCCACCAACTTATCAATACTTGGATCACCAGCCTACACAACATGATTTACAATTCATAAACATGATTACAACATGGCTCATCCTTGGGGATATTACAATCCCCTCCCCTTATTTTGCAGCGTCCTTAGTGTAACTTTCACACAACATCAACAAAATTTTCAAAATCTTCAAAAAGATGTGGGTATTCTGCCTACATAGCATATTCATGTTCCCAAGTCACGTCCTCAGGACTGTACCAAGTCCACTGGACCTTTACAAGCCCTATGGCTCGATTCCAGAGTTGTTTTCTTTTCTGGTCCAATATGCGCACAAGATGCACTTACAAGACACCTTCTTGCTCCCCCTGAATCACATTCCAATCAATTACATGATTAGCATCAGGTATATATTTATTAAGCAATGAAACATGAAACACATTATGTACAGTCATGGATGTAGGTAATGCAAGCATATATGCAACTGGCCCAATCCTTTCTAGGATTTCAAATGGCCCACAAAATCTGGCTGCCAACTTGGCGCAGTTTCCCAGCTCCAGGGAACTTCTATTGGCTTTCACTTTCAGGAAAACATGATCGCCCACTTTAAACTCTCTGTGGGTTATGTTTTTATCAGCATAACTTTTCTTCCTGTCTTGGGTAGCTTTCAAATTCTGCTTAATTTTTAGCATTTGTCCTTCCATTTCCTTGAGCAATTATGGCCCAACTACTGCCTTGTCAGCTTGATTATCCCATCTTACCGGAGTATTACACTTTTTTTCCATGAAGTGCTTCAAATGGGCTCATCTTCAATGATGCTTGATACCCATTATTGTAGGCGAATTCTACCAAGTGTAGGTAGTCTTCCCATTTAGATGGTTTGTCCATCACATACATCCTTAACATGTCTTCTATCACTCGATTCACCCACTCTATTTGCCTATCCGACTCAGGATGATAGGATGTACTGAAGTTCAGATTCATTCTGAACCCCTTGAACAACCCTTTCCAAAAATTTGAGGTAAATTTCGAGTCTTTGTCAGACACAATTGTCTTGGGAATTCCATGCAATCGTGCCACTTCCTTCATAAAGATGTCGAAAACATCCACTGCCTTGTGATTAGTCTTTAACATAATGAAATGGGCAGCTTTCATAAGCTTGTCCACTACCACCATGATTGAATCATGTTGCTTGCCTGTTCTGGGCAATCCCGTGATGAAATCCATTGTCACCACTTCCCACTTCCACTCAGGAATGGGTAAAGGCTGTAGCAAACCTGCTGGGTGTCTGTTCTCAACTTTAACCTTCTAACACTCCATATATCTGGCGATGTATTCAACAATTTCTCTCTTCATACATGGCCAAAAGTAATGGCTCATGATTGCTGCCACAGTTTTCTGATATCTAGGGTGCCCAACATAAGGCACATTATGCATTTCATGAAAAATCGCAAGTTTCAAATCCTAGAAATTAGGTACATAAATTCTGTTCTTGTACACAATTATTCCATCAGTTTCCAATTTATAAATCTCCACTTTCTATGGCATCTTACCTTGCTGTTGATTTGCTACCAAATCCCTGTACTGCAAATCTGTATTGGCAGCCTACAAAATTATGCTTTTAATATCAGTTTGGTACATGCTAATGGCTATAGCATGTAATTCATGTACTCTCCTGCTGAGTGCATCAACCACTTTATTCTCCTTCACTTTGATATGATTGATATCAAAATTGTACTCACAGAGAAACTCCAGCCACCTACTCTATCTAGCGTTCAAGGTTGGTTGATCAAACAAATACTTCAAACCGTTTGAACATCCTTCCCATGAGGTAATGCCTCCATTTATTTAGAGCGTGTACTATGGATGCCAACTCCAAATCATGATTTGCATAGTTCCTTTCACGCTCTTTCAACTTTATGGATTCATAACAGATTACAAATCCATTCTGACTGAGGATTCCTCCCAATCCTTCTTTGCATGCATCTATACACACTAAAAAGTCTTCATTCGGATCTGCAATCCTCAGGATTGGAGCATTGGTTAACAATTGCTTCAATTGCTGGAATCTTTTCTCACATTCCTCTGTCCACTGAAACTTCCTCTCCTTCCTTTGCAAGGAAGTGATAGGGTGAGCTATCCTCGAGAACCCTGTGATAAACCTTCTGTAATAACCAGCTAGACCCATAAAGGATCTGACTTTTGTCACGTTCTTTGGCACTGACCATTCTCTGATGGCCTCAATTTTCTCAGGATCTACAACTATCCCATCCTTCGAAATAATATGCCCCAAGTAAGGGATCTGCTCCTGATAAAACACGCATTTTCTCAACTTGGCATATAGTTGGTGCTCTCTTAGCACCTGCAACACCATCCTCAGATGTTTTTCATGCTCTTCCTCCAACTTGGAATACACCAGGATGTCATCTAGGAAAACTATGACAAACTTGTCTAGATAGTCTCTGAATACACCATTCATTATGCACATAAAAACAATGGGTGTGTTTGACAGCCAAAACGACACCACTGTGAACTCGTAATGACCATACCTTGTTCTAAAGGCGGTCTTGCTGATGTCTTCATCCTTTATCCTTACCTGGTGATATCCCAACCTGTGGTCTATCTTCAAAAATATATCTGCATCCTTCAACTGATCGAAGAGGTCATCAATCCTTGGCAGAGGATATTTGTTCTTTACAGTTACTTTTTTCAACTGTATGAACATGATCGGGGCACCCGAAGGTGAAACACTTGGGCGTATATACCCCTTCTTAAGAATCTCTTCAAGTTGCAATTGCAGCTCTCTCAGCTCTGGCGTACTCATTCTGTAAGGATCTTTTGACATTGGAGCTGCTCCAAGCATCAAGTTTACATATAAGTCAATATCTCTTTTCGGAGGTAGTCCGGGTACCTCCTGGAATACATCTTCAAACTCCTTTAGTACGACATGATCTCCAATCTTTGAGACTTCATCCTTAGATGCTTCCTCCACATGGGCTGCAAATAATTGACAACCTTTTCTGTAGCACTTCTTCAGCTGCATTGCAGAGATTTATCTGATAGCAACAGCTCTGGGAATTCCTTGGACTATTTTCCAATTTCCTTCCTCATCTAGGCAAGTGAATGCCTTGTTACGATAGTCCAAGATGGCATGGTGTTGGTCCAAACAATCCATCCTAATTAAACAGTCATAAGAACCTAAAGGCAGAATGTTCAATTCAGCCTTTGTGCTCAGTCCATTCATGTCCACTGGAAAAGACTTAACTAACTCAGTGACTTTTCTCTTGGTTCCTGTAGCCAACTGCACTAACCAAGACTTTTCATGTTTTCTTCTCGACAATTGCAAAATTTCCACCACTTTAGGATCTACATATCTATGTATATCCCCAGAATCAATTAAAATAGTAAAGGCATGGTTGTTGATCATACCTTCTAATTCAATCATGTACGACTTATATTCAGCTTACTTGTTGTCCAGGGTTGCGTAGATCCTTGTCATTCTACTACCCATGTCCTCCACTGTTTCATCTTGTTGAACATTATGGACAACTCTCACTTTTCCATTTTTGTGGGGACAATCTCTGTACTTGTGGTTCACCTGACAACCCCAACATTGAATGGGCATCTGTCTTGGCCTTTGTTCCCCTACGTAAGCCATTCTCAACTCTCTAAACGATGGCTATCCTTGAGGACTGTTCCTGAAAAAGGGTGGCTTAGTTCCCTTCTTCCTCTGATCCATATGGAATTTATTCTTGTCTTCCCAAGATTTCTGGAAGGTAGGCTTCTCTCTTTGCTACTCATATAAGCATTTTGATCTTCTTATCATTTCTTCCATAGTCTTAGGGTCATCATACTGGATCTTGTCACCAATGGAAGGTGGAAATCCACTTAGATACCTCCGAATCTTGACAGTCTCATCCTTGATGAACGGAACATACTTCAGGAATTCCAAAAATCTTCGCTTGTATCCATCAATGGTCATGCTGCCCAGCTTGAGTTCAAATAACTCTTTCATCTTTCTATCATAATATCTTTTAGTCAAGTATTTGTTCTTGAAATACCTCTTGAATTCTTTCCAAGTGATATCTTTCTCTCTAATGTGCTACACCAGCACAAGTCGATCCCACCACATGGATTCTTTTCCTTTCAATTAATACATTGCAATTCTTCCTTCTGCATGAGAGGAATAATTCTGCATTTGGAAATATTTCCTCATGCCAAGAAACCATGTTTCGACATCTTCCTCCTTCTTATGTTCTCCATAAAACGTAGGAGGCTTAATCTTGTTCATTTTTCTCTTCAGTTCATCCACTCTAGATATCCTGTGATTTCTGGTAGGAGATGGGCTTAAACTTCTGTGTGCCTCCTTATTGGAGTGTTTCAGGGAGTGACAACGATGCCTGCTAACACTTATTGATCTTCTTTTCTTCTCAGGGATCTTGCGACTCCCTGTTTTTCTTGAGTCACTCTCCTTATCCAATTTCTTTTCGATCATTTCCAGACTCTTCATCAACTTTAAGTTGAATTCTCCCTGTTGTTCCTTAGCTTGTGAGTCTGGGCATATTTCTACAATTGTTCAATGATT
>ML796681.1:73197-93867 GCA_009831015.1 Picea engelmannii | reverse complement strand
CTCTCTGTGGTCAAATACCATGCCGATTGCGGTTTTATTCTACCGCTAATCCTCCCGAGCTTCGTAACACGACCAAGTAACCCCTTGGCACTCAGAAACATTCTAAGGTTCGAAATTGGTTCCATCCGAACACCATTTCCACTCGAAACCTTGGGTCCAAAGACTACTTATCCGGCCCATCTAGGCTCAACGTTGAAACCATGGCTCTGATACCATATTGTAATGTCCCCAACTATCAACCCCACTGTTGGGAAACGCTACTACGTGGAATAACACTTATATAGTATGAATTTAAATGAATTTAAATGAATTAACACAAAGTAAACACATAATTACTGCTACCATACATAATTCATGGAAATAACAATAATTCATCTACGCAATAGAATTCATGATAATATTACTAGCATCACATACATGCATTTTAATTGAAATTAAACACATAAAGATACTTATTTATGAAATTGTAGTAACTCCACCAACCACATGAAGACCTTCCATGAACCTCCCTACCTTAGACCACGCTTCTCATCATGCTCAACAATGGGTCACCCCCGAGCTAGGACCAAGCTCCACCCTGGGCAAGGGAATCCTATACTAGGTTGAGGTTACAGGAAAAGGAAAACTGCACAGAGCAACTAGAAGCATTCTCTCCAGGAGCCTTCTTACGCCCACTACTCACAGTCTCTCATTATCCACATGCTTGTTCCACCCAGGAGTATACACCTTCACAAGCACAGTCCATCGATGCTTCACCTCCCTCTCTGGGTCTAGGAAACAAGTTGGATCAGGAATTCTTAGAGATCTGTAGCTGGTGTTGGACTCTCTCTGGGAGAAAACTGCTTCCCAACAGACTCTCTCACCTGGAGAGAGATTCTCACAGGCATGACAACCTGCCTCTTCTACCACAGTCCTGACAACCCAGTTCTTCAACCAGTTTTCAACTCAATTCCCGTAAGTTCAGGATAACAACAATAGCAATAACTTTCGGTTAACTCATGGGTGACAACAACAACAAGAAAATTGGGTGTGGATGTCCAAAAAAATGGCAATAGGCCACTAAGACACAACACGGTTCAGGTAACACCGGTTTTAGGATGCATGACAAGCAATCCATGCAGAGGTCGAACACAGACTCAACGGTTCAGACAAAGGGTATATCGACTTCTCAAGAAAACATCACAGGCTTCCGGTTTCAGAGCTGCGTGAGGGTATGCATGCAGAGATCAAACGAAATTCACGGTTTCAGATAGCCGACGACAAAATGGAGGACAAACCCCCAACTCAGCTGACGCTTCATCTTTTAACCACATGCGTCCAGATCCACACTTGTCTTCCTGGATCTGCATGCGTTCCATTTTGCACACGTTGGAGATGCATGCGTTGCCTCTCCCAAGACTTAGGATAAAATCATGTTTCTCACACAGCTTTGGAATAATAATAAAATATTATTCTCAAGGACTTAATCCCCTAAGCTTAGCCCCTCTTTCCAACTGTTCAGCCCCTTTTCCCTTACCCACCCTGTGGAATCTTAGTCCCCCATCACTCTTTCTTTGTAGTCGGTCTGCATGCAGCAATGTTTAATCTTTATTAATGTTCTTCATATTACATATACAAAAGCAGGCTCTTAGATTTTAACACTTAGGTTCTCCGGCCTAATAAACACATAAGCCCACTAGCTTATCAATACTTGGCTCACCAGCCTACATAACATGATTTACAATTCATAAACATGATTACAACATGGCTCGTCCTTGGGGATATTACAATCCCGTCCCCTTATTTTGCAGTGTCCTCAGTGTAACTTTCACACAGCATTAACAAAATTTTCAAAATCTTCAAAAAGATGCAGGTATTTTGCCCGCATAGCATATTCATGTTCCCAAGTTGCATCCTCAGGACTGTACCAAGTCCATTGGACCTTTACAATCCCTATGGCTCGATTCCATAGTTGTTTTCTTTTCCGGTCCAATATGCGCACATGATGCACTTGCAAGACACCTTCTTTCTCCACCTGAATCACATTCCAATCAATTACATGATTAGCATCATGTATATATTTCTTAAGCAATGAAACATGAAACACATTATGTACAGTCATGGATGTAGGTAATGCAAGCATATATGCAACTGGCCCAATCCTTTCTAGGATTTCAAATGGCCCACAAAATTTGGCTGCCAACTTGGCGCAGTTTCTCAGCTTCAGGGAACTTCTATTGGCTTTCACTTTCAGGAAAACATGATCGCCCACTTTAAACTCTCTGTGGGTTATGTTTTTATCAACATAACTTTTCTACCTCTCTTGGGCAACTTTCAAATTCTGCTTAATTTTTAGCATTTGTTCTTCCATTTCCTTGAGCAATTATGGCCCAACTACTACCTTGTCAGCTGGATTATCCCAGCTTACTGGAGTATTGCACTTTCTGCCATAAAGTGCTTCAAATGGGCTCATCTTCAATGATGCTTGATACCCATTATTGTAGGCAAATTCTGCCAAGTGTAGGTAGTCTTCCCATTTAGATGGTTTGCCCATCACATACATCCTTAACATGTCTTCTATCACTCGATTCACCCGCTTTGTCTGTCTATCCGACTCAGGATGATAGGATGTACTGAAGTTCAGATTCGTTCTGAACCCCTTGAACAACCCTTTCAAAAAATTTGAGGTAAATTTCGGGTCTCTGTCAGACACAATTGTCCTGGGAATTCCGTGCAATCGTGCCACTTCCTTCATAAAGATGTCGACAACATCCACTTCCTTGTGATTAGTCTTTAACATAATGAAATGGGCATCTTTCGTAAGCTTGTCCACTACCACCATGATTGAATCATGCTGCTTGCCTGTTCTGGGCAATCTCGTGATGAAATCCATTGTCACCACTTCCCACTTCCACTCAGGAATGGGTAAAGGCTGTAGCAACCCTGCTGGGTGTCTTTGCTCAACTTTAACCTTCTGACACTCCATACATCTGGTGATGTATTCAACAATTTCTCTCTTCATACCTGGCCAAAAGTAATGGATCTTGACTGCTGCCACAGTTTTCTGATATGTAGGGTGCCCAACATAAGGCACATTATGCATTTCATGCAAAATTGCAAGTTTCAAATACTGGACATTAGGTACATAAATTATGTTCTTTTACAGAAGTATTCCATCAGTTTCCAATTTATAAATCTCCACTTTTTGTGGCATCTTACCTTGCTGTTGATTTGCTACCAAATCCCTGTACTGCAAATCTGTATTGGAAGCCTCCAAAATTATGCTTTTAATATCAGTTCGGTACATGCTAATGGTTGTAGCATGTAATTCATGTACTCTCCTGCTGAGTGCATCAACCACTTTATTCTCCTTCCCTTTGATATGATTGATATCAAAATTGTACTCACAGAGAAACTCCAACCACCTACTCTGTCTAGCATTCAAGGTTGGCTAATCAAACAAATACTTCAGACCGTTCGAACCTCCTTCCCATGAGGTAATGCCTCCATTTCTTTAGAGCGTGTACTATGGATGCCAACTCCAAATCATGAGTTGCATAGTTCCTTTCATTCTCTTTCAACTTTTTGGATTCATAACAGATTACGAATCCATTCTGACTGAGGATTCCTCCCAATCCTTCTTTGCATGCATCTATACACACTAAAAAGTCTTCATTTGGATTTGCAATCCTCAAGATTGGAGCATTGGTTAACAATTGCTTCAATTGCTGGAATCTTTTCTCACATTCCTCTGTCCACTGAAACTTTCTCTCCTTCCTTTGCAAGGAAGTGATAGGGTGAGCTATCCTCGAGAACCCTGTGATAAACCTTCTGTAATAACCAACTAGACCCATAAAGGATCTGACTTCCATCACGTTCTTTGGCGCTGACCATTCTCTGATGGCCTCAATTTTCTCAGGATCTACAACTATCCCATCCTTCGAAATAATATGCCCCAAGTAATGGATCTGCTCCTGATAAAACAAGTATTTTCTCAACTTGGCATACAATTGGTGCTCTCTTAGCACCTGCAACACCATCCTCAGATGTTTTTCATGCTCTTCCTCCGACTTGGAATACACCAGGATGTCATCTAGGAAAACTATGACGAACTTGTCTAGATAGTCTCTGAAGACACCATTCATTAGGCACATAAAAACAATGGGTGTGTTTGACAGCCCAAACGACACCACTGTGAACTCGTAATGACCATACCTTGTTCTAAAGGCGGTCTTGCTGATGTCTTCATCCTTTATCCTTACCTGGTGATATCCCAACCTGTGGTCTATCTTCGAAAATATATCCGCATCCTTCAACTGATCGAAGAGGTCATCAATCCTCGGCAGAGGATATTTGTTCTTTACAGTTACTTTTTTCAACTGTATGAAATCAATACATAATATCAACGTCCCATATTTCTTCTTCACGAACAGGATCGGGGCACTCGAAGGTGAAACACTTAGGCGTATATACCCCTTCTTCAGAATCTCTTCAAGCTGCAATTGTAGCTCTCTCAGCTCTGGCGTACTCATTCTATAAGGATCTTTTGACATTGGAGCTGCTCCAGGCATCAAGTTTACATATAAGTCAATATCTCTTTTCGGAGGTAGTTTGGGTACCTCCTGGAATACATCTTCAAACTCCTTTAGTACCACATGATCTCCAATCTTTAAGACTTCATCCTTAGATACTTCCTCCACATGGGCTGCAAATAATTGACAACCTTTTCTATAGCACTTCTTCAGCTGCATTGCAGAGATTTATTTGATAGCAACAACTCTGGGAATTCCTTGGACTATTTTCCGATATCCTTCCTCATCCAGGCAAGTGAATGCCTTGTTACGATAGTCCAATATGGCATGGTGCTGGTCCAAACAATCCATTCGAATTTGACAGTCACAAGAACCTAAAGGCAAAATGTTCAATTAAGCCTTTGTGCTCAGTCCATTCATGTCCACTGGACAAGACTTAACTAACTCAATGAGTTTTCTCTTGGTTCCTGTAGCCAACTACACTAACCAAGACTTTTCATGTTTTCTTCTCGACAATTGCAAACTTTCCACCACTTTAAGATCTATATATCTATGTCTAGCCCTAGAATCAATTAAAATAGTAAAGGCACGGTTGTTGATCATACCTTCTAATTCAATCATGTGCAACTTATATTCAGCTTATTTGTTGTCCAGGGCTGCGTAGATCCTTGGCATTCTACTACCCATGTCCTCCACTGTTTCATCTTGTTGAACATTATGGACAGCTCTCACTTTTCCATTTTTGTGGGGACAATCTCTGTACTTGTGGTTCACCTGACAACCCCAACATTGAATGGGCATCTGTCTAGGCCTTTGTTCCCCTACGTCAACCATTCTCAGCTCTCTAAATGATAGCTGTCCTTGAGGACTGTTCCTGAAAAAGGGTGGCTTAGTTCCCTTCTTCCTCTGATCCATATGGAATTTCTTCTTGTCTTCCCAAGCTTTCCGGAAGGTAGGCTTCTCTCTTTGCTGCTCATATAAGCATTTTGATCTTCTTATCATTTCTTCCATAGTCTTAGGGTCATCATACTAGATCTTGTCACCAATGGAAGGTGGAAATCCACTTAGATACCTCTGAATCCTGACAGTCTCATCCTTGATGAACGAAACATACTTCAGGAATTCCAAAAATCTTCGCTTGTATCCATCAATGGTCATGCTGCCTAGCTTGAGTTCAAATAACTCTTTCATCTTTCTGTTATAATATCTTTTAGTCAAGTATTTGTTCTCGAAATACCTATTGAATTATTTCCAAGTGATATCTTTCTCTCTAATGTGCTACACCTGCACAAGCCGATCCCACCACATGGATTCTTTTCCTTTCAATTGATACATTGCAATTCTTCCTTCTACATGAGAGGAATAATTCTGCATTTGGAAATATTTCCTCATGCCAAGCAACCATGTTTTGACATCTTCCTCCTTATTATGTTCTCCATAAAACGTAGGAGGCTTAATCTTGTTCATTTCTCTCTTCATTTCATCCACTCTAGATATCTTGTGCTTTCTAGTAGGATATGGGCTTAAACTTCTGTGTGCCTCCTTATTGGAGTGTTTCGGGGAGTGACAACGATGCCTGCTAACACTTCTTGATCTTCTTTTCTTCTCAGGGATCCTTCGACTCCCTGTTTTTCTTGAGTCACTCTCCTTATCCAATTTCTTTTCGATCATTTCCAGACTCTTCATCAACTTTAAGTTGAATTCTCCCTGTTGTTCCTTAGCTTGTGAGTCTGGGCATATTTCTACAATTGTTCAATGATTTTCAGCTAATTCCCTTCCTTATCTATCTCTTCTCCATGCCCATTGGAGTTCGACCCTTCAAATCCCAAATGAACATACATCCCTTTAGCTTCATTCTCTGAACTGGAAGCATTCTGTGTCTCCTCCATTTATTTGCACTCAGTGGAAACTCTAATAAGTTCTGGCACTCGTTCAACTTCTGCAAACACAATGTGCAGACAACCGGAATTTGTCAGGCCATCATTCCTTAACAAATCCCACAACATTCATAAACAAATCTGATTCAAGAAACATTTAGATTTCATGAATTTTCCGAGCTCTGCTTGGCTCTGTAACAATTTCAGGCATTATCCCTTTTCTCTTAGCCCCAACCCCTGCGACCATAGGTTGCGACCAGGCACTAGATCGATAGGCACTTAACCAAGACTTCAGGTTCCAAAGTATTCATAATACCTCACAACAAACTCTTGGAGCTCTGAATTAACGAACTTGCGAAGTAGAGTGGATAAACAATCCATGTCTACACAACATCCAATAAATGACACTCGCTGTGGAACCTTAGGTGTCTGAGTTCCGGGACCTTGGGACTTTGGAAGATTTCACATCTGCACACCCCGAACCATTAATCTCCGAACACTCCCACGTCACCTTAGGTGATGTTATCACATTACATCACTTAATGTTTTCCCAATTGCGGGGGCATGCAACGGTGGTTTGGACTAACCCTCCTTTCATCCCACAATTTTTGTGATGCTAACATGTAACCCCTAGGTGAAACCACAATTTGGATTGCGGGACTGCCTTGGAGAATTATCTTCCATGCAACTTGGGTTCCCACAATGCCTTTTGGTCGTGGATCTTGATGTATCGTGATCACTACCATTGTGGGTCCCCCAAATTTTAACTACGTTACGTAACCTCGGACATCACTAACCCTGCTCATACAGGATGCCACACGGTGGAATAGTAGCGGCTGACTTGTGGCCCAATTAGATGGGTGACACTCGTCACATTCCAAATGCCATTTCAATCTTCCGAATTACGAACTTCCGGCTTCTCTAAGATCTAATGGTCAAGCTTCTCCCCTCAGATCTACGGTGTAGATCTCTTCCGAGACTTCGAAGCTTCGGTTTTCGGCCTTTCTCATATCTTTGAATCAAGCTTCTCTGATGTCGCGAAGTCTGAAGGGCTTCCACGATAACCCTCCTGCACCTTCTTTGGATCTGACGGTCATAAAGGACTCTCCTTTTTCCCAAACGGATACTACGACTCCAACACCCCAAGTGTTGAGTGCTCTCTCTCTCTGTGGTCAAATACCATGCCGGATGCGGTTTTATTCTACCACTACTCCTCCCGAGCTTCGTAACACGGCCAAGTAACCCCTTGGCACTCAGAAACATTCTAAGGTTCGAAATTGGTTCCATCTGAACACCATTTCCACTCGAAACCTTGGGTCTAAAGACCACTTATTTGGCCCATCCACGCTCAGTGTTGAAACCATGGCTCTGATACCATATTGTAACTTCCCCAACCATCAACCCCACTGCCAGACAATGCTACTACGCGGAATAACACTTATATAGTATGCATTTAAATGAAGTTCAATGACTTAACACAGAGTAAACACATAATTACTGCTACCATACAAAATTCATGGAAATAACAATAATTCATCTATGCAATAGAATTCATGATAATATTACTAGCATCACATACATGCATTTTAATTGAAATTAAACACATACAAATACTTATTTTTGAAATTGTAGTAACTCCACCAACCACGTGAAGACATTCCATGAACCTCCCTACCTCAGACCACGCTTCTCATCACGCTCAGCAGTGGGTCACCCCCGAGCTGGGACCAAGCTCCACCCTGGGCAAGGGAATCCTAGACCAGGCTGAGGTTACATGAAAAGGAAAGCTTCATAGAGAAACTGGAAGGATTCTTTCTGGGATCCTTCTTACGCCCACTACTCACAGACTCTCATTCGACACATGCCTATTCCACCCATGAGTATACACCTTCACAAGCACAGTCCATCGATGTTTCACCTCCATCTTCGGGTCTCGACAATAGGCCAGATCAGGAATTCTCAGAGCTCTGTAGCTGGTGCTGGACTCTCTCTGGGAGAAAACAACTTCCTAGTAGACTCTCTCACATGGAGAGAGTTGCTCATAGGCCTAACAACCTGCCTCTTCTACCAAGGGCCTGACAACTCGATTCTTCAACTAGTTTTCAACTCAATTCCCACAATTTAAAGATAACAACAACAACAATATCTTTCAGTTAACTCATGAGTGACAACAACAATAGGAAAATTTGGACGCTCGCTTGCAAGAACATAGAGGTGACCCAAATGGAATACAGTCCATCCTGAATGAGAAAATCAGTGACATTCACGCCTGTACCCAAGAGCTGATAGGTTGTGGTGAAGTCAGTATCTTGCTGATAAAGTTGGGGCCACTTAGATGCCGCATGCCCACTGGAATGGAGCACAGTGGTGAGTGCAACAATGAGAGGTCGACTAAGGTAATCAACAAAACGATTTGTGCTCCCTGTCTTATACTTTATGTTGAGATGGAACTGTTGTAGGTATGTGGACCACTTTTAATGGCGGTCGTTCTAAAAATTCCCCTGTGTCTATATGAACTGCAGAGGCTTGTAATCGGTGTGGACGATTGTCTCCTTTCCCAGAATGTAATGTTTCCATTGGCGGTAGGCTTGCACAATGGAATACATTTCTTTGTCATAGGTGGGGTATTTCTGGATAGTATCTGAGAGAGTCTCACTATGGTATGATACTATATGATTGTGCTGAGTGAGAACTGCGCCTACAACATAGTTAGATGTATCAATCTCAATCTCAAACGATTTTTATCGATCAGGTAAGGAGAGTACTAGAGCTGAGGACACGTGATGCTTCAAATCATCAAATTCTCGTTGTTGTGCCTTCCCCATGCAAACTTTGTCTTTCCACCACCCTTGGTTAATTGGATGAGGGCCCATGCAATATGGGAGAATCCCAACACAAATCGTCAGTAGAAGTTGGAAAGTCCCAAGAAGCTCCGAAGATCGGTTAGTGTGGTCGGGGCTGGCCGGTCATAGATGACTTGGATCTTAGCTGGATCCACATATACCCCATTCTCATAAAAAATGTAGCCCAGATATTGGACCTTGTTCATTCCAAAGTAGCATTTTCCCAAGTTGGCATATAGCTTGTGTTGCCGCAGAGTGCTCAAAACCTGCTAAATATGTTGCATGTGCCCCTCCCAAGTTCTGTTGAAGATGAGGATGTCATTAAGATATACCACTAGAAAAGAGTTGGTGAAGGGTCTTGATACATCATCCATCAACATCATGAAGTTTGTTGGTGCATTTGTTAAGCCAAAAGGCATGACCAACCATTCGAAGATACCTTTTTTATATTTGAAAGTTGTCTTCCATACATCAATCGGTTCGATGGGAACCTCGTGGTAGCTAGAATTTAGGTCAAGAAGGTCGTCAATTCGGGGAATTGGGTACCAGTTCCTGACTGTGATTTTGTTTAATGCTTTGTAATCAATGCAGAGCCACCAAGTCCTGTCTTTCTTCTGCACCGGTACAATTGGGCTTCCACAAGGGGAGGATTTGGGTATAATGTGCCCCTTTTGAAGAAGCTCTTGGATCTGACACTTGATTTCATCATTTTCCATCAGTGAGCGATAATAGATTGGTCTATTAGGTAGAGGTGCATCGAGGGTTATATCAATTGGATGCTTGACTTGGTAGTCCGTCGGTACCTCGATGGGTGAGGAGAAGATGTCTATGTACTCTTCCATGATCCTGTCCACTTGCTTCTGCTGTAAAGAGGGGCTCTATGTAGATGTCACAGATGTGGCAATGAACTTCTGCTTAATGTGAGCACGGATCATAAATAAGATGAAATTCTTGATCTGTGAAATGACGTTACTGCATTGCTTAGCATAGATTAAAGAAATAAAGGTAGGAAGCGCTACCTTTGGTATCCTGTACAATTGTATACCCAAAGTAATAATAATACTGCGGGGTCTAGACTCATACATAGAATTTCGCTTCCACAAATATGGTTGGCCTAAAAGAACATCACAAACTTCAAGGGGAGTAATATCACACAATACCTCGTCTTTGAAGGGATTGATGACGTAGGGAAGACAACACTGTTGGTTGATACATAGATATATTCCTTGGCGAAGCCAGCCGATGGTGTAGGGATGTGAGTGTGTTGTCATCGGAAGGTCTAACCACTTGACGACCTCTGTTGAGATCATGTTCTTCTAACTTCCGCTATCGACAATGAAATGAAGTGGAGCCCCCTTTACCCACATCTATGAGTGAAAGAGGCGTTCCCCTTCCTCGGGTTATTCTGGTTCTCTTAGCTCATAGCGACAGTGGTGCTGGGTTCGACATCGATAATCTTCTTCCCTCCTTATGGATTTGATTAAGAGTCAAAATATGCCTCTGACTTGGAAGCTTTCATCTCGGCCACCAGTGACTACTTGAAGCAAAATTCTTCAATGTTCTTCCAAGGGATTTTATGGTATTCATACCACTTTCCTATGTCCCTCTTCAACTTCTCATTACCCTTCTTGGGTTGTGGCTTGGACTGGTTTTCCTGAGAGTGGCCATCTTTTCTCTGTCCCCTGTTTTGTGGGTTGGGGCCACCTTTTCCCTGCTTCAACTATGAGGAGTTTGTAGATCGAAACTCTTACCTCTTCTGCTTAAATTTCTACTCGATCTTGACAACATATCTATAAGCCACACCTAATGATGCGATGTCCAGAAAATCCATTTTTGTTTGAATGTATCTATGCAGACAGTCATAGTATTTGAGCACCAGATGTTGTTCAGAGTCTTTGATACCCAATTTGGTGTGCAGGTTATGGAAAATATTGGTGAAATCGAGAACTTTTTGTTCCCTTCCCTGAAAGAACATGGTCCATCTTGTGTACTGGTCCTTGTAGCTTCCAACATGGTAGTATTGTTCTTTAATGGCATCCCTGAAGGAATCCCATGTGGGGGCGAACACAAATATTACAGATTCTTCTATGGCCCTTTGCTTAGAGTAAGTATCCCATCAGCCCTTAACATGGGGGATGACCCCGAGGAGTGCAAAAGTAATCTTTTCCCTATCAAAAAAATTGTGGATTGAAAAATACCCTTCGAGCAGATTCACCCATTTATCTACAACATCCGCATCTATCAGTCCTTCAAATAATGGAATATAAAAATTTACTTGTACCTTGAAGGGAGTTGCATGGCCGCTTGATGAATATGCATCTCCTGTGGGAAGCTGCCAAAGGATCTGTGCAAATTTTTCCATCATTTCGTTCCTTTGTCGTGCAAGGGCTTCCTCGAGAAACAATTTAAAAGGATCTCCTTCTTCATCATATTTATTCTCGTCCCCCATGAGTTTTTTTTGGGCTCGGTGTGGCCAATATTGCAAAGGCTCGATTGGTTCGAGTCCCAACTTCTTGTACCTAGATCTTATTGGGGACATGCACGGAGAAAAGTAAATGAAGAGCAGACTGCTCTGATACCACTGATCCAGATTTATGAGTGGAACAAAATGAATAAAATATTGAATAAAATAAGATAGATATATGGAGAACAACGACATATATCCAATGAACAATAACTTCTATTCAATAAATAAAATAGGATGAAACTGTAAAAATACAGAACTGAAAACAACTTGCTCAAATGGTGGTAGCTATCTCTGAGAAGAGATGTGGCTACTACGAGCATCTGTCTGAGAAGAATGATTACAATGAGGCTCCATAGGCCTTTTTAATATTACTCATGAATGCCAAATTCCTAAACATCCAAAAACCTAACCCTAAGAGATGAAACACCAAAAGTTATGTGGGCCTCGATGGGTAAGTTGGTACCTCAACTTCCCGGGGTTGTAATTTTTGCACATGACCTCTGTTTTAGGCGTGTGATAGCCCGTTGGAAAGGTATTTTCGATAAATACACATTATGTTGTCAAACTCTAACTTTGTTTATAGTTTGACGATGGAAATACAAAAAACATTTTTTAGGGCCCCAAAATGGGCCTGGAATTACAGAAAGATGTACTGACATGAAATCTTCCAAAATAAGCCAGTTGGAATAGGTGGGTGGCCACCAATATCCACCTGGATGTTATGTAGGGCTTTAGTATAGCCACAGTAGTGAAGAACCCACAATTACAAAGAAATGTCATCATTACAGAGAAACATGTTGAACTAAAAACTGTCAAGAGGAGCAAGTTGGAACAGGTGGGTGGCCACCAATATCCACCTGGATCAACTATCCAATACGTGGTCCAATATTCTTGTGACACGTGGGCTAACTACCGCACTACATGTAGCACCGACGTGGCATGACACATGGAACTACACATGGAAAACGACGTGGTCTCGGTCACCGACAATCTTTGTGTTTGACATGGCATCCACGTGGACTCCTTCCTTGTGTACTGTATGCCATCACTATTGTCATGGTTCTTACATGGCTTCTACGTGGCCACTGTCGTGGCATCATCGTGGCATCGACCACCGACCCATCAAGCCTTCGATATTTCGACATTGCACTTTCACCTGATACGGTATGGAACCATGTTTCGTAGTGTTCCGATTACTAGGCAATTGGCCCACTAGAGCATTGGCCCACCGAGCCCTCGAGACTTCTACAATGCAATGCTTCTATTCAATCTTTCGATATCCGATATTTGAACCATACCACTCTATGTTCTAACCACTGTGCTGGCATGGAATATGAGGTGGTTTTAGCGTGGCTATCTGTATTGTCTTGGCTGCTAGTTATGGCTTTGGCATGGCAGATGACATGGTCTCCACGTGGCTTGAGCATGGCTGTTGATGTGGCATCTAAGCTAGCCTATTGGGGCATCATCCTATCGGGCCACCGAGACTTCAACACTATACATACACTCTGCTCTTCCAATATTCGATATGCTGATATCGGACCACTAGGCCACCGAGCCCCCATAAACTTTAACATTACACTTTTAACACTTCACTTTGATCTGGTTAGATGATATTGCATGGCACTAACTTGGAATCCCTCTTTATCTACTAACTGATGTGGCACTATCTTAGCATGTCATGTGGCACTGATGTAGCATCAGAGCTGACCCACTGAACCATCAGGCCATTGGGACATTAATATTGAGCTGACCCTCCATCCATGTTCTAGACACCGAGCAATCGGCCCACCGGGTCACCAGGTCTTTAACTTCATGTTCACAAACCATTTTCCGTGATCCAGTCTGCCACCTGGTGATTGGCCCACAACAATGACAACATTTTTTCCAACAGTTTGGGGATGCAATATCGCTCGATAATTTATAACTTATAATCTCAATATTAAAGGAAATACACCCTATCATATCCTCCTCATAGAAGCGATCATTTCCCCCATTGATAACACAACTATGATGATAAACAACATGGATGACACACGATCCTCAAAATTACTACAAAATATAGCCAAAATCACCAACAATTTAAGAGGGGATGGCACAATGATGCAAGTGTTAAATCATTGGGGAATAAAAGAAGAAGTTATTCTACAAAATACCAACGATACTAAAAATATCATTAAAGCTAAATTTAAGGAGATTCTTTGGTGCTATACAAAATTCGAGGATAGAAGAAAATTAATATACTCTAAGGAGGTGGTTAACTCTAATCTTGAAAATCAAAAGTATCTTTATGTTTTGACTAGCTTAAGGAAGGGAATCAATATTGCTAAAATAAGAACTAATTTTCATGAGTTGCATAGTGAAATTGGGAGTTGAACAATTTCCAAAACACCATGGCATGAAAGAATATGCCACCTTTGTGACACTCAAAGCTTGAAGATGAAAACCACTTTCTCCTAGAGTGGCATGCTTATACCCAAATTAAATCTAAATTTCAAAATATTTATCACAATACCACCTTCCTAACCTTCCAAGTTATCAAAACTAAAGTGATCTTGGAACACTTCTCCTAATGTTTTTCCAACATCAAAATAATATTCTTAAGGTGTGATAAACCAACCTTAATCTTAATGGACATTAATAATCATCATTATCATAATAATCTAATAACCAAAATTAAATATATACTATATTTCTATTTCTATTTCTATTACATATCCTTTGTCTCTACTAAATGGATGGTTTTGGTTTCAAATTCAGATTGCGTCGTGTTATTATCATTTGACAACAATATTGAACACTAAATTTGATCTGTAATTCCTTTTATTTGGATTTAGAAACTATAATGGTAACCACTCGCAGCTCCCTGCCAAATTGGATCTCGATAATTGTCCTGTAGGGTTTGATCAGACTTCCACGCAAGAACAAAATTTTTAGTGTTATTTTTTCGAACATAATCTTGTTGTCACGTCGAGGCTGTCAACGAGGCCTTATTCTTTTTTATTCTGCTAAACAGTGGCACTTAAATATAACAAGATAACAAGGCGTATATTATAATAGGAGACTCCACATTAACATTAGGCGAAAACCATTGTTCAAATTCAGTGTATTTGCAATTAGCTATAGCACTAAAAGGATTTGAAACAGATATATTAAAAAAATGCCCATAGTAAAATACTGCAGATGCATCTGTATATTAAAAAAGTGTCCATACCATAGTAAAGTACTGCAGATGCATCAATAACAGCATAGTAAAGTACTGAAGTTTAAATTAGGGTTTAATAATGGTTAATATTTATATTTTCAAAACTTGGTTTACTAAGAATTACTAAATTTAGTGGAAGAAGAATGGTTGAAATGTTATTTTATAAATCAAAATTAATATAAAACTAGCACATTCACATGATTGTGGCTGATAAAAGCAGAAAGATTTATTTCATTTACAAATTTTAATTAGAGTTTATCTTAGAGTTTTGGCCAGAAAAAAAAAAGCATAAGTACTAGAACTTGTGTAAGGGGATCCATGAAAGAGACTCTAAATGGCCTGCTTTGCAGGCTATTTAACTCTGCCCATTTGGAGAACATAAATAGTGGCTAGACTGGGAAGAGTACGCGGATCCATGAAAGAGGCTCTAAATGGCCTGCTTTGCAGGCTATTTAACTCTGTCCATTTGGAGAACACAAACAGTGGCTAGACTGAGAAGATCATCAATAAGAAGCCAACATCTAAAACAGATAAAATACAAAGTTTTCAACGTTAAGTGAACTTTCATTTTCACAATCTCAAAGCACACTGAAAAATGAAACAACAGAACTTAATATTATACATATTAATCTTTGTTAATTAGGTAAACCTGACAATCATTGGCAATGGCAGTAAAATATTAATCATATTAAGTAAATGTGAAAAAGTAAACAAGGAAACTTAAACTTTAAAAAATGCAAGAAAGTTATGAACATGAAATCTCATTTATTGATTTAGGAGGACGACTTAAAATATGCTAACATCTTCAATTGCTAGTCATAAAATTAGATGTTCAATAAATGTAATTCAAATTTTACATGTAGTGTATAATCCTACCAATTTTTTTAATCAAATTAGGAAGAAAAACCCGCGATTCAAAATTACAGAGAGCTAGAGAAATCGGTGTACTTCAAATTTTACATCTAGTTGTATAATCCGACCAATTTGTTTTAATCAGACTACGAAGAAAAATTCGCGCTTCAAAATTACAGAGAATGAGAGAAAACTGTCTGGATAGAAAACATAATAATCACTTAAAAACCTAAAGACAGATATAAAATGCGTACACAGATATTACTTTGTTATTCTTTTATTGCTTCATCACATGGTTATCTTGTCAGTCTGCACAAGAGTATCGCCGTCCTCCTACATTGCGTATCTTCCAAGCACTTTCTATAAACGAGCATCTTATGGTTCACCGCTCTTCGTTGGCGTGAGCCAACGTTTGACTAAAACGCCACACATTCTAGCGTATTTTCCACTTTTCCGTGATTCTTTTCGTATAATTTTTGCGTGCAATTACATCAATCTGTAATTGTGATCTCAGGGTTCATGGAGGTCTTTGAAACTACCCATGGTGCAGATTATGAGGAAAGGTGAAATGGAGCACAATAATGTACCAGGCGATTGGATATATGTATAAATTTAGTTTTTGGTGAATGAAGAAGAGCATTCTTGTTGCAGTTGTATATGTTCAATTCCATTCCCTATCAACCCAAACCATCAAAACTGTAAAATAGATCTGTAACTTGCCAGATTCCAGCCATGAAATGTTTTAGCTAATTAGAGACGACGCCCTCTATGCTCACTGATGCTGTTCATGTTAAATTTACAATATGATCTTTTACTTTACATTATTTGCCATTGATTAAAAAAATTGAGAAATCAAAGTCAAACCAACGAGAGATTCACAACACAGTACCATAATAGTTAGGCCAAATCAACCAGAAATTTACAACAATATCATAACAGTTACTTGTTTGTAACTTTGTAGAACATAGGGAAATGCATTCTTCTCGGTGGTTATATCTTAGCATAGGGATGTTGGGAGTTTCTAGAAAAGGTCAAATCAACAAGAGATATACAATACTAAACCATGAGATATACAATACTAAACCATGAGTTTCTAGAACAGTTAGGGTTCCTATAATATGTAAATATGTAAACCATGGATTTTAAATTTATTTTCTTTCCAATTTAGCCTTAAATTTGGTTATAACTTGTTAGTTATTAAATTTATATAATTAGAGTGTTTTGGTGTTTTTCCCATGCTAAATTTATTTATATATTAAAAAATACAATTTAAATAATGAAAAATTGTTATTTCATTAATAATTATATGGTCAAATATGAAAATGATCAAAATTCATCTATACTTAAATCTTACATCTTAACATATGTACTTTAAGATTTATAGAAAATGAAGAAATGAACTATCTTATAGATATATCTTAACATAAAGATATGTTATTGGATAATAATTGCAACTAATATCCACTCTGCCACACAATTTCAGATCCTACATATATCTAGAAAGATATGTTACTGAATAATTCTGCCACACAATTTAGATCTGACAATTTATACATCATCAGCAATCTAACAGAATAAATATTACTTGAAAACAGAAAAATATATTAATGAATATTAATAACACAATTTATACATCATCTAATATTACCTAATAAAATAAATATTGTTTAAAAATAATAATAAACAGTATAACATCTCACAAATAAAATTTAAATCCTATAACTTATACATCACCTACTATTACTATTCTACTATTACTATTGCCTAACAAAATAAATATTACTTAAAAATAATAATAAATAATATAACATCTAACAAATAATTAATAATTATAAGTCAAATAATTAATAATTATAAGTCAAGCACAATATGATGAATGATGTAAGCATAAATGATGTCACTAGAATGAAATTATACCTAAGAAAATAAATATTACTTAAAAATAATAATAAATAATATAACATTTAACAAATAATTAATAATTGTAAGTCAAGCACAATATGAATGCTGCAAGCATAAATGATGTCACTAGAATGAAATTAAACCTTTTGAAAATGACATGATGAGCAAGTCGTCTTTCTATAATGACATGATGATGGGCAAGTGGTCATATTTTAAAAAATACAATGATTGACTTGAAATACATATCATAGCTAGTCAACTTTTTCAGGTTAATTATATTATAATAAATGGAATAGTTCCCTTTATTATAAATGAGGGAAGTTTAGTTTTTTTGGAAAACCTTTTTTATTTTTATTTTATATCAAAATTTAATATATAAAAAATTAATTTTAATAAATAAAAAAATATTCTTACTTTACTTTTCCATCTTTAATTTCATTTATATCAATCCGAACTTGCAGAATGATCAATGAACAATTAAAAAAAATCTAATATCTGTAGTTTCCATTTCATATCAATCCAAATCATCGAACCTGCAGAATGAACAATGAACAATAAAAAAAAATCTCAAATCTGTAACTGGCTAGATTCCTCCCATAACAAAATGTTTTAACCAGTCAAAGCCGACGCTCTCTTGTTCACTTGAAACTACAATATGCCCCTTTTACTTTACATTATTTATGATTGATTAAAAAAATGAGAAATTAAAATAAAACCAAATGAGATTCAAGAGTATAGCTCCTCCCACAAGAGTAAGAGTAAGAGTAATGAGATATTATTATTATTTGTGAAGTTATATGATGATGATGATTAACGTTCACTAAGATTTAATTGGTCTATTAGACATTAAGAGGGTAAGTGATTACTTGTGATTCTTTATAATTTTGTTTCTGTGCTCTAAAAGCATTAAGAGAAAATGCTTTTCATCTTCAACTTTCTTAGTGTCACAAAGGCGACACACTCTTTCATTCCATGGCATTTTAGAAATTGACCAACCCCCAGTTTCACTATGGAGCTAGTGAGAATTTGTTTTTATCTTAGCGATGCTTATTTTTTTATAGATAATTTTGATCTTCTACATTAGGGTTGATTACATCTTTATAATACCTTAATAATTTTCTTTTTCCCTCTAACTCTTTATCACACCACTTTTTTTCCTTAAATTTTGATTTGATGGTTTTTTTTAATAGCATCTTTATTCTCCAAAATGGTTTCTTCCATGATTCCCCAATAGTTTAGCCAAGACCGGGAGTCTTTATGCCATCCTCGCTTAAGTCGATGGTGGTTATGACTTGATTTGGAAGAAATTTTAGGTAGCCTCTTGTCTTCCATGTTGTTAAACTTGTTCTTATACATTAGGTATCTAGTCATAGCCATGCTCTCAATGGGGGAGAGGCTTGTTTCTACGAGGAGGATGGGATAGGGCATATTTTATTTAATTTTGAGATTATAGGTTATAAAATTATTTTTTATTTGTTCTATCTTTCTCCAAGATTCACGAGAGATACTACAGCCCCAGATTTCACATCCCTAAAGAATCACATCCCTAAAGAATAACAGGTGTAACAAGAGTCTCAAAGAGGAGTTTCTTCTTATCCCAACTCCAAAATTCAGCTGATTTACAATTGTTTTCAAGCCCATAATAAGCTTTCCATCCCCAATAATCCTTTTCTCAATGCTATATTTCCAATTAAGCTTGTGGTGAATATCAATTCCAAGATATTTGTATGAAGTCACTTCCTCCAAGTTGTTGTTGTCATATACCAAGGTATCATAAGGGATCTTATTGGATTTAATAATCATGACCTTAGTCTTACCCATATTGGAGAAAAAATCCTTGAGGATTCTTAGTTGGTTTTCAAGATCATGGGGACTCCTTGCCATAATAATGATATCATCGACATAAAGAAGAAGATTGATAACTATACCAGTGAGAGTTAGTTGGTTTTCAAGATCATGGGGACTCCTTGCCATAAGAACGATATCACTTGCATAAAGAAGAAGATTGATGACTATACCAGTGAGAGTAGGGCCGACACAACCTGCTTTTTCCAAGCATTCTTCTAATTTATCAATGTATATGTCAAAAAGGGTAGGGGACAAGGGACAACCTTGTTTGACTTCTAATTTATCAATGTATATGTCAAAAAGGGTAGGGGACAAGGGACAACCTTGTTTGACTCCGATATTGCAGTTAATCTCTTTTGACCAGCCCTCAGTTATTTTAAACTTAGCAATAACGTTCTCATACATCCTTATTGCAACAACCCTCAACTCGAGATGCACTTTTATCTCTTCCAACCTATTCCAAAGGTTTTTCCTAGGAACCATGTCAAAAGCTTTTCTAAAGTCAACAAAACAACATAAAAGATTGGTTTTAGTATTGCGGAACTCCTCTGCAATGATCCTAAAGGTAACAAGATGGTCCACAGTTGAATGATATCTCCTAAACCTGCCCTGGCCTTTAGCTCTTTTACCGTGACTTTCTAGCCAAATGCTAATCTTCTTTTCCAAAATAATTCCATAAAGCTTGGCTAAAATCAGGCTAATCATAATGGTCCTATAATTAGAGGGAATGTTTTTATCCCCATTTTTAAAAATAGGAACAATGAGGCTTTGCATTCAGGGTTTAGGGAAGTCCTGCTTGACTACTAAATTAAAGATCTTGTGTATGTGAGGGATAAGGATTGACCCTCCGATTTTAAAAATTTCAGCTTGGTAACCTTCAATGTCCTTAGCTTTCCCATTTGCGAGCAGCTTAACTTCAAACTCTATGTCATCTAAAGAAAAAAATTCTTCCTTTGTAGGGACAATAGGAATGGTGTCCATGGCATTAGGGAACTCCTAAAGACTTTTAAGGTAGGAATTCAAATCCTATTATTTTCTTTAGTATTGCGTTTTAGAATTTGGCTCTAGAACTTCTTAGGATCCAACTTGTATAGTTGTGAAAGTTGCTCTTGCCTTTTATTGATATAGTATCTTTTTTTTCTTTTAATTAGGGCTTTGTACGTAT
>ML796681.1:30165-51381 GCA_009831015.1 Picea engelmannii | reverse complement strand
TATGTTTCTACTCAGACCAACAAATGTATTCATTGTGTTAAGCACAATTACTCAACGACATAAATGAATGCAACCCAATCAATTATTAGAAACAAATAAATAAAGGAAATATGACATGAATACTTAATTGCATGAATATATAAACACAATCCCACATGAGTAATCTAATTGCACGAACATAATGAATTAAGAAACTAGTTACATAATTAAATAAAAGAAATCCTACCTGAATATATAACTACATAATTAAATTATGATTGAAGTGGGCCCTGCCTCCATAGAACATAGTGTTGATATTATTATATTTCAACATTTACAACATAAATTAATTAAATTAATTAATCTAATCAAAATAAATCAATCTATTACAAATATGCAAATAAAATAAAATAAATGAATTAATTAAATCACACACTACGAAAATTATAAAACTACAATTAAAATAAAAACTCGGTGAATTATTCCATTGTCATTACATTGCTCTAAGAGTCCTCCCTAAATTATGGAGAGAGTTCTCTCTTTTATACATAAATTTAATGGAAACTATAAATAACAAGTATCTAAATAAACCCACTTATGTATTTAATAAATCCATAGTGGTTACAACAATTTTCTAAATAATAAATAGTTTCCAATTAACAATTAACAATTAATGAATAACTCCTAGATCTTTTGCTAACAATTAACAAATAATAGATGTTTTCCAAGATCTTTCGCTAACAATTAACAAATAATAAATAACTCCAAGATCCTTTTCCCAAGAATTCCAAGATTCTTGGTTAACCACTCAAACTAATATTTTGTCTTAGAATAAAAAATTTATCTCCATAACTTTAATTTTCTTGGGTTAATGTTATTGTTGCATGGATCCATAATTTTCATGTAGAGTAGTAACAAGACGGCTCATGGTTCCAATGGCTCATAGTTTTGGTGTTGGCTCACGGTTTCAATGGTTCAAAGTTTCGATTGTAGAATCGTTCTTTTTGGGAGTTGCAACACAAAATAGTTACATGTCGAGTTGCATCAACTGTTGTAAGGACTTGAAGCAACTACATGGGAGTTACAACAACTGCGAGGGAGCTGCATCACCATCCCAAAGTCACAACAACAATTATCCTGAGTTGTAGCAATGTTCAGAGTTGCAACAACAATGTTCAAAGTTGTAGCAATGTTCTAGAGTTGCAACAATGTTTAGAGTTGCAACAACAATGCTTGGAGTTGCACTAATGTTCCAGAGTTGCAACAATGTTCAGATTTGTAGCAATAGTTGTAAGGAGTTGGAGCAACTATGTGGGAGTTGCAACAACTGAGTTCCAGCAGTGGAAACCAAAATACATCTTGTGGTGATATCACATTTTGCATAACAACTTGTTTGACACATCTTCTTTGCAGATTAACTCAAATATAAATGAAAATATGATCCTTTTCTAATGTTTAATCATAATTTCATTTGAAGTACTAAAGAAATGTAACATAAACACATTAAGTCTATATCTCTCACAATGATGGATTGATACATGATTTAGGTAAGATGAAAGGGATTAAAGGTAGGGGAAAAATGGTACAAAAGTATGTCATTTATGGAGCATGTCATCTCCCCCCAACCAAAAATGTTGCATGTCCTCATACAACTCGGTACCTTGTGTTAGCTAAATTGTAGGGACACTTCTCTTTCTCCACTACATAAATTTCTTCTATTGTTAACATTGTTCATTTGCCTCAAATGATTACTACGAGTTGTTAGGAACCATCCTTTAAAAACAACATTAGCGTCCTGAAACAATTCTAGTAAGCTTGCAACAAATATAATGGAGTTGCAACAAACCTGCATAGTGAGTTGCAGTAGATTTGAAAATTTCTTGTTTCATGCAGAAGGTACTCTGGATTAAGGAGATTTTTGGTGGTTGTGTTTATCCCAATTTAATGTCATTGTCCACATTAAATCACAATGATTTGGTTCATGGCCCTCAATATATAAGAAATAAGTTGCTACTTGTGAGTTGTAGCAAGAGTGGTTTAGGAGTAGCAACGAACTTCTTTATCCATTTTCTCTCAAATTAAAAACTACTTTTTATGAAATTTTGCAAGCATTATTGTCCTATTTTATTTCTTCTTCTCACAAAAAATCATGATCATCTAATACACATATATCAAGATATAAAAAAATCAATTTGTGCACATAATATATAAAAAAACAAGGTAACAACAACAATGTTATAATAAGAGTAGCGACAATAAATCATAACTCATGACATGGTAATATTTTGTGACATTCTTATTACCCCCCATTTCTAGGCGTAACTAAGGAGATGGAATCTTAAGGTCTACAGGTTGAATACATGGAGTGTCGAGAGCCAGATGAGAAAATATATCCCCCTCCTCGTACCACACATCACCATTGATTGACATCAATAGTGTCCACCATACCATCTTGGCTCATAGAGGACAACAGGTATTGCTCCATGAGGCAACAAGTCTAGTCTTGTGGTAAGTATCATTTTAATAATTCAAGCATTTGAACATGTTGCAAAGGGTCCTTTCTTGATTTTGAAAATGTTTGGTTCGAATTTATGCCTTTTGCCTCATTTCACCTTGGTCGTTGACATGTTTTCCTAGTAAGTGGGTCACCCTTGGGAAAAGGATTACTACTAGGGGGGTCTCCTTGAAGGTTTATCATACCACTCCCATCCATACTTGACACTTTTCACACTTCTTCCCTTTCATTTCCTCATCTTTTGGGTTTTCAGGCATGTTGACCCAAGAAGGGCTTGTACCTCATTTCATGGAAAGAAGGGGCTAAAGTGTATATTTTCTGAGATACCTAGATAGAATATCTATTTAACAATGAAACATACACGGCTTGCAATGGTCGATGAGGAGAGGAGACAAAAATGGAGAAAATAATGAAATAATTTCTATTATCTATATTCCACAATCAAAGAGTGAATAATTTACAATAGATATAGGCTACATGAGTAACTAATTTTCCATAGTAGTGATCTAGAGAAATCTATACATTCACTAACAGACACTGGAGTGAACTACCGCCTAGTCCTATTTAATTGATTTATACAATCATCTATTAACTAAGTCACACATGTGGAAGTAAGAGAAACACATGCAATTGTTGGTGATAAAACTGAGGTTGCCTTGCACGAGTGACTTCCATTAGTCTAACTGAGTGTAACTGACTCTGAATTGAATTCATAGGAGCACCCCATTTTGTAGGGGAATATTTTCAAGAGAGAATATTCTCATCTAAGGAAATGTTCTTAACTTTGGACTATCAAACATCCCATTGGACTATCAACATGGGATGTTTGATCCCATGTTGGATTTTATAGTTTTCAAATTCATTAGATTTATATTCTCTTCCATTATCAACAAAGAGAGCCAATACAAAATTGAGCTTCATTTTGGATCCATACATGAAATTTTTAACAATTTCAAAACCTTGTGATTTATCTTTCAATAAGTACACCCAACACAACCCGGTGTATTCATAAATAAAAGACATGATCTATTTATTACCATTTGTATATGGAATAGTCATGGGGCCACACAAATCAGAAGGTATCAGTCCAAGTTTTCTACATGCTCTGGAAATAGAATCATTTCATGATTCTTTGCTATGTTTTCCAAGGATACAAGCATCACATTGCTTCAAGTTCCTAGGAATAGTAGGAAAACTAGAAACAACATTATTTTTCAATAAACGAAGGTTGTCATAGTTAATATGAACAAATCTAGCATGCCACAAAAGACTATATGGCATTGTACTTTCATTGTGATGAGATAGGCATGTAGAATTATGTGCATGAGAAAATGCCCCTTTCAACTTTAGTAGTATTCCATAATCCACCTCAATCATGATGACCATGTTGTCAAAAGACATATTTCAATTTTTCCATTGAAGATATGAATAGAGTGGCCTTGATTTTAGATGTGCAAAAGAGAGAGAAATTTCCTTCACAACTAAAAAATATGGAGCACATCATGCATAATAAAACTCAAGAGTCCAAGCAATTTAAGCATGATGGTGCCAATTCCTGAAGGTTTGAGACTTGATTTATCTACAAAATAAACTATGCCATCTACATTTTCATTGAAATATTAAAAAAAGTATCTCTGGAAGGCCATGTGGCAGGTTGAACCTATGTCAATAAGCCATGTGTATCTCCAAGAATCAAATGAAGTGTTAAAAAAATCTTTAGTTACTTTGATATTGTAATGGGAAACAATATAATGAGTAGATTCATGTGCTTTACCTTTCACCAAATCTGATGTCTTACCTTTTTCTTCTTTCTAATTTTGTTTGTATTTGACCTTCTCCCATGATATTATGTAGTTCTTTGCTTCATGTGACCCATTATTTTCGTAAGATTCATAGTGAAGATAAGATCTTTCTCCTTAGTTGTGTCTACCCCCCTACCTCTGAAATTATTTTTTCCACATCCTCTTTTATTGCCTTCTACTCTATAAGAATCATGTGATTACTTCTTTCATTTTTTATCAAGGCACACACTCTCTCCAATGGACTATGATGACTTCTTTCGAATTTGTTTCTCACATTCTACAACTTTCTCCACCAAAGTGTCAAATATGTTGGATTTCAAAAGACCAAAAGCTTGCAATAATTCAAGGTAGTGAGAATATGTAGGGTAGAGGGCCTTAATCAAGGCGATGAGAGGAAGGTCTATCTTCACTCCAATGGAATCAATTTCATGCATTATGGATTTTATCTCAAAAAACAAAGTCATGGGATCATCATTCTTCAACTCTAGGTTGAAGAGCTTCACCACCAATTGTCTAAGTTCCAGTTCTAAGTGAGATTTGTACAAATCCTTTAATTTTTTCAAAGCACTATAGGAGTCACTAATACAAATAATATGGAAGCTCACCTCTTCACTCACTATCACAACAATAATGGCATACTCTTTCTATTCTCTTTCCTTCCATATGTCACCCTCATTATTTGATGTAGGAATGGTCTATCTACTACTCTTATGTTGTACTTCTGATTCTTCTTCTTCTTCACTAGTCACTGCTACTTCACAAATTCCATTCCACAAGTAATTTAATATCAAAGTGTGTTTGATATTTTTGTACCATTTTGCATAATTTTATTTCTTAGTCAACAACATGTCGACGATGGATATGAGAGAATGCATTTTCATGGATTATGCACATGTAGAGATTACACCTACGCAGAGGTTACAGGAAAAAAAGAATATCACGATTGTTATCACTGAAATTCCATCCACAACATTGCATGTAAATGGTTACATAAATACAACATTGTCAAACAACCATTAGTTCACCTGCAACACTAAAAATATATTCAAAAGAGGCAAAAACTATACAATTGGACAAAAATTGGCATGCGTTAACTAATTAAAGGAAGCTTGCGCATAGTGCACAGGCCAAAAAAATCCCATAGAGTGCACAATGCGCCATATGCGTGACTGTGTATGAGAAAAGTCGCGCACTCCTGTGAATGGCTCATTTATGGTTCTTGTCGTCCCCTCAACCACTTATGGATTTGACCCTCAGATCTAAGTTGAATCCGAATGGGGGGCTGGTCAAATACCAAAGGGTGCCCTAAAGGGCCCCTTGTTCACACCAAGAACGAGTTGAATAATGCCTTGAAATAATGCTATAAATGGAGGCCATGGGTGCACTAAGAATTTAATATTTATATAGTATTGTTATGTTGCCTCAATCCTCCCTTGAGAATCCTCTTTTCTCCTTGGAGAATTCTAGCAACATTCCAATAGGCCATTCCACTCACCTCTTGAGGTAATAGGATTGGATTTCTTCACCATTTTCTTTCTTGTTTATCATTGTAAAAAGAGGTCTCCAATAGGGAAATCAAGAGCCCTCCCAAGAAGGAAGAGGGAATCCATAAGTCCTCCTTTCTCTATGATGTTTTTACAACTAATATAGTTATCCATTGGTGGCATAATCTTGGTCATTTGGTTGATTGATTATGTTTCAAAGTTTCTTATGCATTCTAGTTTTATTTCCTTAGTTGTTTTTGGTTTATTTTCTTGTTTATTTCATGTGCTTGGATTATCTAACTCATGCACTAACCTTTGTCTTGTCTAGCAGGCACAAATAGACTTATATGTGCCCTTGTTTTTCTCACCCAAGTGACGAAACAAACACAACATATTGGTGACCATACTGGGGATAAGGTATCAATTTCCTCCCTATTTGGGATTTTAGAGCACTTCTTTTTGACCCATTTTCCTTGTAGGAACTATAACCGGCCTAGCCTTACCTTTCAAGAGCTAAGTTTTGAGTTGGAGGAGGAGAATTCCACTAAAAATCTCCCCCCCCCCCCGATGCGTATCATAACGTGCACAGGTATTTCATCCCACAGATGCGCATTCAGAGCATTGTGCGCCCAAAGAACTCCTGTTTGCTACGCATTCTGCGCGCAGTGCACCAAAAGGTCTTATGTTCTTTATGCATTGTGCACCCACTTCACCTCTGTCTGAACTGTAACCTGCGCACCTATCTATAGTTTCAAAATTGTAAGCGTTTTTGTGATGATTTGAAGGACCTTAGGCTTCAAAATATTGCTTTTATGCAATTTGTAAATGCAATCCACTTAGATTTTTTTCCAACATGAAAGATTAGTCAAATCATAAGCACTTCGGGGGTAACAAGAACCACATTTCTCCTCTTTTTCTTTGGTTTCCACATGGATGGCTTGTTTTGATTGTAAAATTTAAGTTGAGATTATTTGCTATCACATATAAAAACACTTGCATTGGGATCATAAATCAACTTTAATCATTGAGTATGCTCTTCTCTCGCACCATAGAGCGATCTTGAGAATCAGAAAGGTGGTTAAGGGGACATTTCATCTCCTTTAACAAAATATTTAGGAGAGGACAAAGCCCCCCCAGGGCTCCTCTTAGTTTCTTTTTAAAACCATCTTAAAATTTGTAAGGGCCCATACATGCCCACATGTTGCAAAATTATGATAGTTTTTGAAATTACTTTGTTAGTTTACGTCACTAGGAGAGTTTAAAGATCAAAGTAACGGGCCCATACATGCCCACATGCTTACAATCTAGGATAGTTTTTCAAAGCTTTCTTAGTGTAAAAAACATTAGGGAGTTTAAAGGATTAGTAAGGACCCATATGTCCACAGGCTAGTTCTTTAGGGATTTTAAAATTCTACAAGGTTGTACCAATGACATCTAGTAATATAGGTAAACAAGATTTGTAAGGACTACAGGAAGTCCACATGTTGCAAATTTATACCTAACTTATTCAAATTTGCCACATTTTATCACTTGCTTACACACAAAGTCACTCCTCACTCACATAATTTCATCTTGAATTATGGAGGTTGAAGTAGGTTTTCTCCAAAGGAATTCTGAAACGGCCCACTATTTATTGAATAAATTATCCACACCCACTTAATTCCAACGAGATTGGTTCACCACCCCAATATCTCAACCCACCACATCTAATTTTTTTCTAAAAACTCACTAAGTTTTCCTCCATAGGAGGTGGCAAAAGAATTTTTTAGTCTAGGTCGGATCTTGGGGGTAGGCATCCAAATAACCCCCCATTATCTAGTCCTCACATTTTCAAACATTATAAGTTGAAAAATAGGGAACTTAAAAATTCTCCAAGTCAAGTGTTCCTAACACCATAAGGAAGGGAGATACTCGTGAAGGGTCAAATGCCGAGGTTCGATTGTTTTGTGCATCCCCCCTTGAGTCACCCAACTCTTGGAAGGGATCCACCCCGTGACCCATGTCTGAGGTAAAAAATCTAAATGTTGCACTTTGATCGAGGTACCTAGTGGCCAAATTTAGGACATCTACCCAGGTGACAATTGTGCCCTGCAATTGCACCTTGATCATATTTTGTGTGGCTATTGGGAAATATCGCTAGCTCTTTTGGGATATGCATCCTCTATCCCTCATTATAACTAATTGTTTCATCCTTCACTAGTTCCTCTTTTGGTGGCTTCAGACCCCACTGTTGAGTGCTCTTGGAAGGTCCAGTGGTATTTGAGAGGAAGGATGATACGCCTTTTAGGACACAAGCATTTGTTTTATTTGTTCTCCCATGCGGAAAAAAATCACCTAGCCACATGTATGCTTATTTACAGTTGATTTATGTATGATGCTCATTTGATTACATGTGATCATGAGATATATTGTGAAGGTCCAAATTATACAAGTCTCTTGTTCATTTATTGCTCTCATCACCATTTGCACACATTTTCTTTGCTAGTTGGACATCATAGGGGACCCACATAATCCTCGTCGCTCAAGACGCTTTTAGAACCTCCCTCGTATTATAGGAGGAGTTCCTAGTCTTTCCAACTCACCGGCTCAACCATTTCACACCCCTCTGAGTGCCACTATATTAGGATCAACTTTTCTTGGTTCCACCTTACTTGGGTCCAATTCCCAAGGACATCCATCCACTAGCTCTCCTTCACAAGGAGGCAGGGGGAAAACTTCTTCTCAAGGGAGAAGTACAACCCCACCAAACCCCCCTCAAGGGTTAGGTCCACTACCTGCTCAAACCATGGCTGGAACTAATCCTCCACCACCACCCCCCATGCCATATTTGGCGTCCCTCAACATTCATGATTTGAGTAAACTCACGAATGATCCTATATTGCATGACCCCACAAGGCCCAATATGCCTACCAAACTACCTTCAAACATTCCCAAATTTGAAGGAAAATCGGGGAAGATCCTGCCAACCATGTCATGACCTTCCACTCATGGTACTCTTCAAACAACATCATGGATGAATCCATCCGCTTAAGGTTATTTTAGCGCACACTCACTGCTCCATCAACCAAATGGTATGTGGACGAAAAATTAGGGTCCCATGTGACTTTTGAATACTTGGCCAAAGCATTCTTGGCCTTCTTTCAACTACCAGTTCGTCATGACACTGGTCTTGAACTTCTCTCTGAGTGCAAACAAACCTCAGCTACACATATTTCCGACCACATTCACCAATGGCGTCAGTGACGTAGTTTATGTAAAGCAAAAACCACCAAAGAACAATGTCTCGATTGATTTCTCAAATCACTCGTCTCTATACTTGCCAAAGTTGTGGCATCCACCTTTCCCCAAACTGAAGAGGAAGCCATCAACAAGGCTCAACAATATGACCTCATTTATGCTCAGTCAAGTTACTTATACACACTAATACCTGACGCACCGAGACTCGTACCATTCAGCTAGGACAAACCTGAGATGTCTCATGCGGTGGATGGATTGATTGGTACCACAACACACCACAACCCATACATCCAATCACGACCTATGTACGGTACACCCCAATATCCATTGATAAATGGAGGGATGTCTTATTACCCTCCTCCCCTTTATCAATAGCCATATCTTGTTGCTATCCCTCCTCCCATGAGTGGACCCTTGCCTTCACCCATCATGCACCCGGCTTCTCAACCAAGTTCAGGTACCCCTTCTACCTCAACTTATAAACTTGGCACTAGTGAAATCACTACGCATTCCTATGTACCCTATGGATCGTTGCCACAAAACAATCTGTATTTTCCATTTCCTGGTCCTCCAAAGCCGGTTACTCCTCCACAAGGACAAAAACATGTTGGTGTTAACTTTATTCAACCCTCTCCCATTCAACAATTTCATACTTTTGAATAGTTGAATATGGAAAATCCGTCCCATCAACCAAATAACGCCAAAAAAAAGGAAAAAACTAAAACAATAATAACCCATGACCAAGAGGAAATAACTCCCAACAAAACCAACCTGTTGGGGCAAACCAGAATCAGGGTAACCAGAATCCCCAAGGGGACAATTACAACAAACGCCAAGGGAGGAACAACAACAACAACCTCCGAACAAACTTCCCTTGTGCTCTTTGCGATGAGCATGGTAATTATACTCGCCATTTCCCTCAAATTGTTAACTTCAAACGAATGAAAGACTCCATGAACGCACCACCTCCTCCAGTGTCGCCTGCCCTTCAGCAGGCCCCACAACAATATTTGCAAAAACCACCCCCGGCTATGTTGAAAAACCTTATTCCACACCAAAGGTGTGATGAATAGCCAACAGGAGATACATCCTACCCCACCAAAAATGGGATAGTATCAAAACCCTAGAAATTCGGTGGATTGCAATATCCTACTCACTAGCGAAGAAGAAATTCTTCTGCAAACACGCGGTCATCAATACAACGCACCCCCTAAATCTACTCCCACCACTTTGGAAGCAGCTCCAGCTATAGCTGAACAACCATTTAAGATTCCACACCCTAACACTGAACCCGCCATTTGTATCCCTCGCATCCTGTTACGACAGAATGTCAACAACCTTGAGGCTGCGGCGGCACATAATTACAGTTTGGTTGATGACTTGGTGCAGTCCCTTGCAGCCATGTTTGTATTAGAGGTCCTCCAAACCTGTCCCTCTCAACAAAAATCCTTACTTTCTTCCTTGGGGGCACTTGACCCAGCTGATACTGGACTCATCACATTTGATCTAGATAGTGGGGAACCTCGTCTCCCCGCTTTGGTAGCTTTCCAGATACCAACCAAGATTTAGAACATCATGGTTCATCAGTGTATTATTGATGAAGGTGAATCCACATGCATCATGTCGAAAATTGTATGGAAAAAAATTGGCTCCCTTGATCTAGTGTCATCCGCCATCACCTTGAGAGCTTATGATGGTCGACCATCCTCCACTAAAGGGCTCTTTCAAAGTTTCCCCGTCGAACTCAGGGGAAAAACCATCCTCATCGACATTGAGGTTATTGATGCCCCACTCAATTACAATATCCTTTTGGACATAGCTACATGTACGCTATGAAGGCAATGGCCTCTTCTGTGTTTCTAACAATGATGCTCCCCCACAATGGGAAAATCATCACCATCGACCAAGTTTCACATTACGAGCCTAACCACTCCTCCAACATCGATAACATCCAACCTCTTGTCCACACTATTTCCTACGTGTATCCACTCATGGATATGGGCTCCAGAATTTTCAAGGACCCATCCTTGCTGGGGGCATACCATGGAGCACCACCGCTCATACACCCCTTAGCACAAGTGTGTGTCATATATTCTAATGGAACTAAAACTGAAGATACCATTCCTCCTACTGAGGCTTCTCCACCCCTCGACGTCCCACCAATTGAAGAAATTCTACCTCAAAAGTTACTTGAGAACCCTACAACACCACTTATCCCCAATTTCACCCTTCCCTAGGGGAAAATACCGGTTTGGGAAATAGTCCCCCAAGCCCTTACTCAAATTCACTTCTTCTACCCCCCACCAATAGTACAATATTTTCAAGTAGCAACAACTCTTACCCTTCCCAACATGGTGCTCGCCATCCCTATATGGTATCTACACCCACCCGTGATGGTTCCTCAACCATCCCTCCCTCCTCAGTCAGAGGGAATCTCGATGTATATTCCAGTACTAACTCTAGCCATGCCACCCTCACCCCCAATCGCCAGCACCACTGCTAGGGTTGGGGGAAAACGGAAGAAGAAAGAGCCCACTTCTCCACTTCCACCCCGAGTTCAACCTCCTTGTGCACTCTGCGAGAGAGAGGGACACCCCACTAATAGATGTCCTTCTATCCCTGAGTTACGCAATTTGATGTAACTCCCTCGAGAAACCACATCACTCGTCACTCCACCAAGTACATCTATTACTACCACAATGTCTCACACAATAGGAAGTAAAGGGATACGAACCAAATTCACTTACGCCATCTGTTCAGAATATGTCCATTACACTCATAATTGCCCAACTCTACCTTAATTTTTCCAGACACTAACGACAATACGCCAAACCTTTCAGCAAGAGCCCTCTCCACCACCACCTTCAATTACCCACATCATGGACATCCATTATGTCTCGACCTCAGTTCCTGAACAGATGAGATGCCCTTACTCTCTTTATGACTCACTTTCTCATTTCACATACCAGTGCCCTTTGATCATTGAATATATGTGTCGTTAAATAAACCTTATTCAAAATCATTCAATCACCTCACCTCATGTTCATGTAATGCAAGTGACTCCCCCTATCCCTTTTCCAGATAATGTTGAAATCACCTCCCCTAAACTTGAGTCACTTCCCACTCCTCCATGGTTCATGGATAGACTGTCTAAGGATATTTCCCCAAATCCTCCCAATTCTCTGGTTCATTTCCCCCAAGAAATCTTACCCCCTACCAGAGTTTACAACCCATAGTTTCTGGACATTTGGTTTCTGTCAAGTGAGCCATCGCACCATAGTTGTGATACCCCATCTATGTATTCACTACTTGAAGACAATCACACGATGGCAATCACCAATGTTACCTCCCTAGATCCCCTATATTCTCGCATTTTCCACTGTGACGAAGATATCTTGGAGGAACTCACTACCCTCGATTGCCCATGGAATGTGATCCATCACAAAGTTCTTTTTCTCTCACAGGAATCCTTTGACCCTCCTATCCAAGCCTCCATATGTGCAATCGAAACCAAAGATTTTATTCCATCAGGGAATATAGACTGGTTCAACAACCCTATCCCTGCCCCCGATGCTTTTGAAGAAGGCAACATGGACAATATTTCCCCCTCTGTCAAAATCAACATTTCCATCAAACCGAGAATCATAGAGGAAATCACCATTGGCGTCGCATGCTCCCCTGAGGAACTCACAGCTTGCAAAGCTCTCTTTCAAGAATACCAGGATATTTTTGCCTGGTCATATATAGAGATGCCCGACCTTGATCCTTGTATAGTTGAACATCACATCGAAACATGGCCAGATGTCACACCAGTACATCAAAATCAATGCCCACTTCACCCATCCAAAGCCGCGGCTATCAAATCTGAAATTGACAAGTTATGCACTGTAGGGTTCATATACCCCATCACGTATACCTTATGGGTCTCCAACCCCGTTCTTGTTAACAAAAAATAAGGCATTGTTCGCATCTGCATCAAATTTCAAGATCTCAACCATGCTTGTCCCAAAGACAACTTCCCAACCCCTTTCATCGACCAAATTATCGATGATTGTGTCGGCCACAAGGCCTTTTCCTTCATGGATGGGTTCTTCGTCTACAATCAAATCCAAATCCATCTAGCAGATCATTATAAAACCGCATTTTCCATCCCATGGGGTACTTTTGCTTATCGTGTCATGCCTTTTGGACTAAAAAACACAGGTGCTACTTTCCAATGGGCCATGACTTATGTCTTCCACGATATTTCTTGCATCATCCTCGCTTACTTGGATGACCTCACTACTCGATCCAAGAAACAATCTCAGGATATAGATGAATTACAAGTTGTCTTTCAATGATGTCATTAGTACAATATTCGCTTGAACCCCCTCAAGTTTGTATTTTGCGTCACCGTCGTATGCCTCTTTGGATTTATAGTCTCCCAACATGACATCACAGTGAACCCCCTCAAGGTCCAAGCTATCACAGAAATTCCACCACCTAGGAATTTGCACCAATTGCAGAGCCTACAAGGCAAAGCCAAATTTTTACGACGCTTTGTCCCATATTATGCCACTCGCACGCATGGTTTCCTTCGCTTACTACGCCATGATATCCCATTCCGATGGGATGAACATGCCCAAACCAATTTTGATAATTTAAAAGAGACACTATCCAATGCCCCTTTGATTAGTCTTCCCAACTGTGATTGCGATTACATCCTCTACTTGTCGGCCTCAACTGTCTCAGTAGCAGGATTTCTCATCCAACTAGGGGATGATGGCCGAGAGCATGTTATTTAATACATCAGTAAAAATATTTCAGGACCACCCTTGAAGTAAAATCATGAGGATAAACTCTCCCTCATAGTTTTTCTCGCAGTCTAGAAGCTACATCACTATATCTTGCTTCACACTACCAAAGTCGTGGAAGATTCCAACCCCATGTAGTAATTTTTTAGTCAATGACAGATTAATGGAAAGTTTGCCCGGTGGATCGTCATCCTTCAGGAATACGACCTAGATTTCTCAACTCCTAAAAGAAATAAATCACTTGTTCTCGCCGAAATCATCACGACGTTTCCCTCAGACACTAAATATGCACCCGTCAATATGGATTTTCCCGACGAACACCTATTCTACATCCCCTTGGATGACCCTTGGTATGGTGACCTTCTCATCTACCTTCAGACACATAATTTTGGGTCTCATATTTCTCGAGATGATCTTCGAGACATTCACCATCAGGCCCCTCAATACCTCCTTATCAGTGACATTTTATACTGACGTGGGGTCTGCACCATACTCTGTCGATGTCTGACCATCGACAAAGTAGACAGAGTCTTGAACTATTTACATAGTGGTGCTTGCAGCGACCACCTCTCAGGTATTTCCACTGCCTAAAAAATCAATTGAGTAGGATACTTTTGGCCCTCATTATTTCATGACTACATCCACGCTATTAAGAGATGCGACAAATGCCAACTTTATGCAAACAAATCACGAGCGCCACCTGCGCTTCTACATCTATTCATCACCATCGACCCCTTTTGAAAATGGGGCATCGACTTCATGACTTGAAACCCTCCATCTAGTAATGGACACAAGTACATGATCATGGCAGTTGATTACTTTACCAAATGGGTCGAAGCCATGCCTACCTTCAATAATACCGCTGACACAACAATGCGTTTTTTATTCAACCAAGTCATTACCCATTTCAGATTTCCACTACAATTAGTCTCTGATCATGGTAAACACTTTGAGAATGATGTCTTCATCAAAATCTCCTCAAGGTTAGGCTTCTCCCATGAGTTTTCCTCCCTATACTACTCTCAGTCCAACAGACAGGTCGAGGCTGTTAACAAAGTCCTCAAAACCATGTTGCAACGCACTGTCAACAAACATAATACCAAATGGCATCATATGTTGTTTTTAACATTATGGTCTTATCGCATGACAGTCAAAACTGCCACTGGTTTTACACCGTTTCATCTCATCCATGGGATCGAATCCACCCTCCCCATCGAGTGTGAAATTCCCACATTGTGCACCGCCATTGAGCTAGTACCTGACACTACTCCAATGGAGCAACACTTGTTGAACTTAGAGTCGTTGGATGAAGATCGTCGATCTTCCTTACAAAACAATGAGGCAGCTAAAAAATGGTCCAAGGCCACCTTTGATCACCATGTCAACCTTAGCTCATTTAACGAAGGAGATGTCGTCATAGCCTATGATATCACTCACGATACTCTCGGCCATGGGAAATTTGAGTCATTATGGCATGGACCCTACATTGTCCAACACTGCCTCACTATAGGCCCATACATCCTGGCCTCTCCAGAAGGCTATCCTCTCAAAGAACCTGTCAACAAGTTGTACTTAAAGAAGGTTTACGCATGAGCGTAATCATTCTACACTAGGATTTTTATTTGTACACATTTGTAGAGTTTTTATTCTTATTTTTTCACTTCACTGCTCATGTTTGATCTACCATCCATGTTATTGACAGATGCATCCTCCATCGGCCTAACACATCAGTTACGTTGATGGAGCTAGCTGTTGGACATAGAATCTTTCTTCGGCCCTTTACACCCCCTCACATGAACTACTCCACTCCAACGACATATGTTTGGGCTTAGCAACCAACAACCAAGAAGAATACATCGTTGTTATTAGTCTCCTCATTGAGGCCAGTCATGAACACATTCGTCACCTTAGTGTTTTGTTAGATTCCCAGCTTGTCGTCCTGCAACTCAAAAATGTATATCGTCTTCGTGATCCTTACCTCTTTCGCAAATACCTACAAGTTAGACTCTTATCTCGAAACTTTGATTCAATTACATTTACACATATTCCACGAAAATTTAATCAAATAACAGATAACATGGATAACCTAGTGTTAGATTGGCATTTATCACATCAAGACATCATTACATATACATAAAACATCAACTATTGGTGACAGCATATAGATTAGACATCATAAAGCATCACAAAATATCAACATATGTAAACATCACAAAGATCCCAAAGATGTATATATATATATATATATATATATATATATTCGGTCACAGTGTCATAAATTTTTACAAAACAGTACAACATATACATCACCCGTAGGCAAGTGAGTCCCCTCACCCCTATAGGTACAAAATATGTACCCCCTACCCTATACAAAAATGGGTGTCAAACTACCCTGTACAAAATGGGCTTGCAGGCCTATATAAATAAAAATATATATAACCGACACTCATGGTGCCCCAGAGCTCCCCCACTAGTTCCTTTATCAACAGGAGATGCCCAACAAGCTAGGGGTCCTCCAGGTCTGGGGGGAATTGACTAGTCATCGTTGCCCCCACTACAACTGCTCTGCGGATCAGGGTACGCCACTCTGGAGGACCACCCACACACTGATCCATGACTCTCTCATCCTGAATATGTGACTGCATGCCCTCTGACATACCCTGCAACACCACCTCCAACCAACATCAAAGATCATTTATCACCCCGCTTGCTTCTATCTGTGGAGCACGCGATGGACCCGCACCTAGATCATTGAACTGATGTCTCTGACCAGACCTTGCCTCATCTGTTGGCCTCGCACCCACCTCATCCATTCAGCGTCGCTCTCCCACCCGCAGCTCTACCTGCGACAGTCTCATTGGCCCCTAGCGAGCCGAATCTCCAACCATCTCTGCCTCTAGGCCTCATGGCCCCACATCTTCAAACACAAAAACAAAGATAGAGTCAACATCCATATACATATAAACATATTCTATGCTATCAAAATAAAAAAAACATAAATGCACAAACATACCTCTCCAATCCCAAACCTCTCTAGGCAACAACACCATGTTTGGGTCGTGCCGAAAATCCATCCCACCATATGGGAATTGTAGTATAATATGTGGCATGTGGCACCACACACATGCCAACATGGCCATAAAATAGTGGCCACCCTATCCCCCTCCGTGTCATACCAAAAGTTGAGCCCACTGCATCAATCGTGGCTCTTGCGGTCCTGCAGGTGGAAACAACACCCTAGGGCGCAACATGGGCACCCTCTCCAAAAACCATGCCACCAGGATAGATCCAAGCAAAAACTCACCGAAGTCAGTGGTCCGACACTCATGTATCTTCCCTATTATATTAGCATGCAACATCAATCCCCAGGCAAACAAGTCCCCATCTAGGACCCTTTGCATAATCCTCAACTGACCACCACTGATTCGCTGAGTAACTAAGGATCCATAGATCCTCATAATCATATCCATGATACATTAATGCAAGAGTGCATCCATCACCTCAATGCGGATGACCAAACCTGACATTAGGTTCAGCCCGTACAATAATCCCATGCCAATTCTATCAAACGCACATCCCCTGACAATTGGGCGTCAGCAGGCAAGGCCATTCCTCAAAAGGGGAGCCTCGTCAAAAAATACACATCTTCAACAACTAAGATTGTCAGTTGATTCCCGCACACAATGAAGTATTGCAGATCGGTTCTCCATATCAATATCAGATATTGAATAAGGTACTCCTGCGACCGTATCAGTGGGTAGTCGAAGAACTTGAGAAGCCCACAAGATGCCAAGAGTCTTTGAATGCCTGACTCCTCTCTCACTGCCTCCTGGAGGTGCTCCCAGTATCGCTCCCTCCAATGGACTGGTATGATAAACTGATCACCTGCATTCACATAGAAACCATTGGTTAGAAATCATCATTTATCAAAAATATTCAAAAAATTCAATTTTTCAAAAACCCCTTAGCTTCGCCTCAAGTGCGTGGTTGTCACCCCCACAGGCGTGCACATATGCACGCCTGTTCTTTGCACAGCCGCGCATCAATGCAAAACTGTTGAAGAAATAGATGTGCATCAATGTGCAACTATCACACCCATAGGTGCGCACTCATGCACACTTGTTCTCTACACAGCTGCACATTGATGCGCAGTTGTCTGAGAAACAACTGTGCAGTGTGCGCAACTGTAATTCTAACAGGCGTGCATCACATGCACACCTGTTTTTCCCACCCACACGCCCCCATGCACGGTTGTATTCAGCGCAACTACACATCATTCATGGGAGATGGAATTATACCTATGCACCTCAGCACAGGTATCCTTCCTTCTCCCGCACATTAGTGGGCCCACCCCTAAAAAATATCCTCGTACGACCATCCGTATGACCCCTACCCAAAAATTAGAAACTATATACTGTGCAGGAGGATGGGACCACTAACCCGACTCTTGAAAATCCTGGATTGGTCGGATCTAACTCCCATAATCTTCGAAACTCCTCCAAATACTCTCGTCAACTCACTCTAACAACAAGTACAAATGAGGTGGCATTATGGGCCCCATAGCCATATATAGTCCCTTTTTCCAAACTTCCACACTCAGTTACAGGAGCTTAGAGTCTCTATTTTCCAATCTGTCTTCAACCACATGATCATAGTCTCACCGCCTACACAGTCACATTCACCAGGTCACCTTTTGCACTCAGCCTCAGGGGAGCATTTTTCTCACATCACGTCCAGGTACGCATGCTCATGTTCAAAATGATCAAATAATTGTTATATGTTCTTTATCTTAAGATATTGTTCACGTCGGGTATTTGGTTTTAATGTGTGCAGGTACTTGGTTATCACAAGCCAACGTAGCCCCTTAAGGTCACTACTACATATGGGTGGATTATTCCATGAAAATTTTCCACGTTTCCATTATTTTCATTTTTTTTAAAGTGGGCGGGATTTTCGTTGCTATTGCCAAAAAAATTCATCGCTATAGCGACAATTATTGCCTACCTCAAAAAACATCTGCCAACACATGTGGCTTGCAATGGCTAGTTGACTTTTTGTGGGTCAAGTCGGCCATTTTCGTCGCTATATTGATGATAATAGATCTATATATACATGACTTTAAGAGACTTTGCGACACATTTGCTATAGTTGTGACATTGTTTGTGGATTTTGTTTGAGCTGTTTATTTTTTCCGTCACCCACCGGTTGAATAAATCCAATTCTTGATCTAAATAGCTTAGATTTTGAACTTGCAAGGTTAGTATGTTTATTTATTTATTTATTTACATATACTCATTTAACTTGTAATTTTTTGTTCAAATGAAATTTCATGTAGCTTGTTTTTTCCTTGATAATATATTATATGTGCATTACCATATCTCAAAATTGTTATGTCATTGGTTATTGGATCTAGTTAGTATATTCTATGGAAATTCATGTGAAATATAAAGAAAAATATTTTCCGAAGAAGTATTTTAAGAAGAGGTAAAATTACTCCATCAATAAGACAATTCAAACATTAAAAACATATGCCGTTATCAATCTAGATTAATTTGAGCCTACAATTCCTTATGTAAATTTAATCCTTATTACAAAACCACCAACTCATAACAACTTTACCGGTTGGACTAATGTTTGAAATAAAAAGTGGAAAAAAAATCCTCTTAGGTCTAATCCTATCCGTTAGTGACCTTGTTAGCTCTCTAAATTTTGTGTTTCTATGATGTTGTGCATATATATATATATATATATATATATATATATATTAATGTCATATTTTTAGTCTAGTATTAGGTTAGGTTAGTCATATAACATTGTATTCTTATGTGATGTTGTTTCTCTCATTTTTTTATAACCACACACAATTCTAGATGTAGTGATTAACTCTAGTTTGTAGTTGATGTAACTTTTTTATACACTATTAATAAGGAGTAGATATAATATAAAAATTTCATGATGAAATCTACTAGTCAGACAATGAAAAATGAGAACATGCCAAAGTGTCTTAGAAAATAAAATCGTGACCACTGTAAGTAGCATAAAATTGTGCCCATTGTATGTAGTTGCAAATCAACACGTCATAATTTAAACCAACCAAACCAAGTTGTGTATGACAAGTGGATGGAATTATGTTTTTAGTGGTGAATTTCAAAGATTGACATTTTCTCTACAAAACAACTTAGAGGCTAGTGTATGGTGTCGAGTGATTCAAGTTTGAGAAATTTTGACGACTTTTGTTAAATAATGTGTAATGATTTTCCATGGTGATTCAGTACACACTACTCTAAAGTACAAATTGAAGCATATCGATCTTAATAGTTAATCGATAATAAAAAAAAGAATGTCAAAATGTCTTAGAAAAAATAATTGTGAGGATTGTAGGTCAGTGTAAATAAACTTATCATAATCGAAAGGAGTAGCTAAAATATAAAAATTTGACAACTTACTCTTTGGTATGGTGTAGGTAAGACAATTACTTGTCAGTACAAGGATTTGTCACTATGAATTAAAATGACAGGAATCTTTCTCGGTTAAGAGCGGCATTAGAGGCAAGGGGAGATGGAAAATGTTATTTCCCTTGCTATGATTGCGGGGGCTTGCAAAGAAAAAGAATTTTAATAAAACCAACTGAAATACATTGTAGGGAGAAGGGGAATGTCGAAGGGGGTTATGAATATCATCCCTTGGGGTTACACATTAATTATTTCACCTCAGTGATCGCCTGCCAACATGTGTTCATGTTCCCTAAAAATATAAAAAGAGACTTTCTCTAGGAGAAAAGTGATTTGACTTCCTCTTCTAGAAAACCATATGAAGGAAGGTCATCGCACCCTACTCTATTCATGGGGTGAGGCAATTCATGATCGTCACATCCTACACCATAACTAGACTGCGACGTTGTCATAGGTTCCTAAGTATGTAGGGTGCAACGATGCTTTAAGCTTGGGAAAAGTCAAATTTCATGAATGTTCTAGAAGGGGATATTTTAGAAGATGTGGTGCCCTCCGATTGGTTTGGATCTTACTCGCTTCTCTGATTTGGTGGGATCATCCTAATATCCTCATCCATCTCTATTTTACACTATATAAAGAGGGATCTCTCATGGAAAAGGCTAATGTTGAATAGGCTAAGAATTGTATGGAGAGTTCTACTTCGGATCATGCTTGAGAGCTTCATTTCAGTTCATCAAGTCATTGTGGATCTTCTTCATTCGAGGTTGGAGAAAAGGTGTGTGTGTTGGAGAAAAGCACCATCAAAAGGGGACCTTGCGACATCAAGGCTTTGGTTGTAATCTCCACTTTCATTTAATATGATACAACAATATGTTTCTTTCCCATAAAACTAGTCTTGTTTTATTGTATGATTCCTTGATCACATGCATAGGTTCTTATTGAGTATATTGTGTT
>ML796681.1:12756-30025 GCA_009831015.1 Picea engelmannii | reverse complement strand
ACATCAAGGCTTTGGTTGTAATCTCCACTTTCATTTAATATGATACAACAATATGTTTCTTTCCCATAAAACTAGTCTTGTTTTATTGTATGATTCCTTGATCACATGCATAGGTTCTTATTGAGTATATTGTGTTTCTTTCACTTTGGTTGGCTTGTGTTCCCTTGCAAGTTCAATTTCATTGGAGCATTGGAACAGATCTAGGATGGAAATGGAAAGAGGAAACGAAATTTAAAAGGTATGTTGTCCATCTCTTGTTAACTGGTAGACTCAATAGTTAGAACTTAGGGAAAGTCTTATATTCTATTCTGTTTTGTTCTAGTTTCCAGTGGGATCTTTTTATATCCACATTTACTAATTAATCCGATAAAAAAATTGGCGACCATATTGGGGAACGAATTTTTTTCCTAGTTTTTCTTTCTTTCTTTATTTGATTGATTGGGTTTTGTTTTCTGAGTCACTAGGAGATCTAGTTTGACTCTCTAACTGTTAAACTTCACTGAAAAACTTTCTTTCTTTTTATTTTTTCCATTTTTCCTTTGATTGCTGCACCCTACTTTGAGAGACAGTGCGATGATCTAGGATTGACATACCCTGCCTTTTGACACATCGCGGCGTCATCGCACTATATTGGTTCTCTAGCTTGTGATGATCAAGGATCGTCATCCTGTGTTAGTCTACAGCCTGTGACAATTGTGAAAAAAATTGATTTTTGATGGTTTTTCTTGGCCAGATATTAGATATGGTTTTGGGGTGATTTGTTGGGTCTGATTACAGTTTGCTTGACAACTTTGAATCTTATTTTAGCTATCTTTGAAACAAAACAAAAAAAAATCTTTCTTTGCATTAGATTGGGGGCATCTTTACATTTGAAGTAGCGAAATTGCATGGTTTTTAGCATTTTTGGTCTTGAATTCTTATTGGGGGGCCAAGAATCGTGTATTGGTGTACAATATCTTTGGATTATTTCTTGGAGATCTTGATATTGATGAGTTTAATAAAATTTTGGGACATTTTGCATCTAGGAATGATAAACATTTTCTCCTTCTCATAATATAGTTTTCATCGAAGTGAAATATTTGCATTCTCATTTATTTGCATTATTTAGAGTCAGTCAAAACATCATTTAGTCCACGCCATTTTCCTCTTGAGTAAACAAAATCCTTAAAATAAAGAACTTATTAAAATTTATTAGACATTTTTTATATTTTCTGGTAGCAAACCTACATTATCTTAGGGTGTAGGGCTTTGGAATAGGTGTGAAAGATAACTTTCCAAAGCTGTAAACAAACATAGAATCTTGTGCTAGGGAGCGGTAAATCCACTTATTACATTTTGTCCTATGAAGCCCTTCTCACACAAGGGTTAATCACGAGGTCACATTAGGACTGGTAGAGTTACTTAGCCTATTTTTTCAGTCTTAGTGTAGAGATTGCGTGTATTATTGGGGGTCACTTGAGAAGAAAATCCTGTGGGGACCTTCTTGAGTTGATTTCGGGCTATATACTATGCCTTTGCACGTGGATCGGACTGTCAATTGTTTTCCCATGCATCATTGTTGTAATTGGTAACCCAAGTAGCCTATCTTTCTAGAGTCTTTACATAAGGTGACTGTGGAGGGGCAAGTCTTCACGGTACCTAGAATCGACGTTGGCCAAACTCACTCGGGCTCCTTGGAGGGTATAACCATGTTTATGTGTGGGAGCTTGCACTAGGGTGTAAGTCTGTTAAGTAGTTCGTCAATGTAACTTTTCCACCTGCTCTATCTCAGCCCCTTTTTACATTGTTCCCACGACGTTGGATTTCATCACCAACTAGTGCATTCATCATGAGAAGTCTTTTGTTTTGTTTTCTTGATTCCTATATTTTTAACGTGCATTATTTATTTTCCCTAGAAGACTCTAGGTTGGATCTGTTTTTAATGGCATCAATTCTTGGAACGACCAATGAAGCAACCCCTACTCCGGGGGAGCCTTTTTGTTTTCCTTATTATGAAAACGTTGGTGAATAAGAAGAAGAAGAAAAGGAAGATTAAGAAGAAGAAAAATAAGCAAGGGTCCAAATTTCCAGCCATTGTCAGACATGTTGGAAAACAACCAATTACTGATAATCATTTTGGGAGTGTTGATGATGCCAAGATCACCCAAACAACCCATAATCCCAAGTACCCTTGCAGGATTTGTAAGGGTATCCATATTCTTAAGGATTGACCTGGTCTATCCAAGTTTATATAAGTATGGTATACATGCCCTCATCAGCCCATGTCATCATCCTCTGAACAACATGTTGTTGACCTCCCGTCAACTAGTCAGGATACCATTGGGAAGAAGAAAAGTAGATTCAAGTTCCCGTGTATGTTATGCAGAGGGAGTCATCAAGCTCACATTTTCCCTTGTATGGACGAAGCCTCGAAATTACTGGAATATATGACTATTTCCCAACCTCAACTTCTAGTTGCTTATTGCAAGCTTACTCTCAACCCAACTATAGTTGATGGAATAATCAATTTGGTCCCTCCATTGGTCAGTCTTGTTTATCATGTAGTGAATATGGTCCTGTCCTTAGTTGAAACAGTTGACAAAGTGGTCAATCCAATTTGTCATCAGTCGATCCCACTCCCCCATTAGGGAGTGAAACCCAAGTGGTCGATCCATTTCCACCCGTTGTTCCCACTCTCCCATTAGAGAGTGAAACCCAAGATGTTGATTTGTTTCCATTCTTCAATCCCATTCTCCCCTTTGAGAATGTAACTCAAGTGGTCAATCTAATCTCATCGTCGGTCGATCCTACTCTCCCACTAGAGATTAAATCCGATACTCCCCACTTTTTTCTCGTTGATACATAATCTATTCTAGGGGGCATTCCTCCTTCTCCCGTGAAACCCCGTCCAAGTAATGAGGTCATCCTTTTTTATTTGGGTGCACTAACTATACATCGTCTTCTCTCTCACATTCCTTTCAATATTACAGTACAATTTTGTGGCCAGGACGTTCCTCGGAAGCTGATAAATGAAGGTGCCTCCATTAGTATTTTGTCCTCTATTGCTTGGCAAGCTCTGGGTTATCCTCAACTTGTGTTGGTTATGCAAAATCAGATGACTTTTAACATAAGGACCAGTCAAAATTTAGGGATCCTTCCTCATTTTTCCATAACTTTGGGAGGGAAAACTATCTTTATTGATGTCATGGTAGTCCACGACCCCTTGGATTTTGATTTACTCCTTGGCGAGATTATGTTTATGCCATTAAAGATATTGTGTCCACTTTTTTTCATGTGATATATTTCCCTCACGATGGAAGAGTTGTGACTATTGATCAAATTTTGTTTGTTGGCCCTGACTTGACCTCAATGACCTCCCTAAATGGTTCTTATATGTAGATGATATCACCCCCGCCACAGGTCAATTATGTGGCATTGTCTCCCATGCCTTCAACTGTTGATGGAGACGAGCCTCTCACTATAAGATTAATCTTTTATGACTTGGATCCAGTACTTGACATGGTGATATCTTCGATAGGGCTACTGGAGCCTAACCTCCTTGCCCCTGTCGCAACCCTCAACATGAGTTCCATCTAGAGCATTGTTCTTCTGTCCAGTGAAGATCTCTTGGAATCCATGACCGAGTTTTGTCCTTTGACATGGTGTCCTTCCAGAGAGTTGTCCTCTTGGAATCCATGCTCAAGAAGAGAGCATTGAGCATAGGTTTTCTGATTTCAAGATCGTTAAAAAATGAAAACAACTTTGAGCATGGTTTTATGATTTCAAGATCATTAAAAAATGTAACCGGCTTTGAGCATAGGTTTTCTGATTTCAAGCTCGTTAAAAAATGAAACCAACTTTGAGCATAGGTTTTTTTATTTCAAGCACTTTAAAAAATGAAACCAACTTTGAGCATAGGTTTTCTGATTTTAAGCTCGTTAAAAAATGAAACCAGCTTTGAGCATGTTTTTTTTTATTTCAAGCTCATTAAAAAATGAAACCAGCTGTGAGGATAGTTTTGCATCTCTGTAGCAACCTCATTAAAAAATGAAACAAAGATTACAAGAATAGTTCTTGTTTCTGTGTCAAGCTCATTAAAAAATGAAATAGAGGTCTAGGGATTGAACCTGGATTCTTGAGCATAGTTCATGTTCCTGTGTCAAGCTCATTAAAAAATGAAATAGTTTTCTCCCTTTGATTGAGTCAAGTACTTCATTACGTATAGTATTTGAAGCTTCATTTCATCCACCTTTGCAGTTGGACGAAACAAAGCTTGGGGGACAATGCTTCCAGCCTCTGGACTGCATGCTAAAGTTAAGCCACTAGCTTCTTAAGCTAGGGGATAAATACCAACCATGTGATTCCGTGAACCATACGTTGGGAAGCCTCAAGCATATTTTTATATGGTTCAAGATTGTGTAAAAATGAAATCACCTACCTCAAGCATAGTTTCCTCTAGTTCACGCTTGTGTAAAAATGAAACCAGGTCCAAGCATAGTTTTGTTTAGTTTTAAGCCCGTGTAAAAATAAAATCTATCCCAATCATAGTTTTGTTTTTTTTTAAGCTTGTGTAAAAATGAAAACAATCCTGAGATTAGTCTTACTTATTTCTCATGCTCGTAAATACAGGAGAATGTAACCGAGTAAACTTTTATCACTTTTTCGGACTCGTAAAGGTTATACTAAAAAGAAACCCCCTGGAGTTCCCTTTAATCTCTTTTCAAACTCTTTAAACATGAAAAGATTTCCGAGCGATCTTGTTCTTTTTACGCTCGTTAAATTATTTGAACAAAACATCTATTGAGTGGTAATTTATCTCTTTTTCAATCTCATCAGACTACTTTACGAAAAATGACATTTTGGAGTTCTCTTTAAGTGTTTTTCAGACTCTCTAAAATTGAAAAACCCTTGATTTTTCTCTCTTTGGACTCGTTAAACAAACATTGAAAGACCCATATGAGATTGAAACACTCCTTCTTATGGTTCGTTAAACATACTCCGAGGGACTTATCCGAAGGATGAGCTTACATCAACAAGCATATGTTATCCTCCTCAAGCTTGCGTAAAAATAAAGAGGTACTCGCCAGAAATGGTGGGGGGAAATTGGGAAAAAAATGTGTCTTTGTATTTGTGTTAGTGGCAGTAATAGTCTCTCTTGAACATGACACCCCCCTTCATCATTCTATCTGGGTTGGGAAATCCATTTGTCTCTCATTTAACCATCCACAAGTCCATGTGTTGGGTCTTCCTTGAGTCAATGATGCCAAGACCATTTTCGTGTCATTCATATGTTCAAGAGAAGTCCAACCTAAATGAGCCTTTTATCGATTCAGCCATCTGCAGTTATAAAATTCCTACCATGTTGACCTTCCCTGTGTCAGTTCTGAACCACTTCGTACTCTGATCTACCTCAAATCTGTTACATATTTCATGTCATTGATGGGGGATACATCAAGGCCCTCCTGTGATGAGTCTTTTCCTGTCGACTTCAACACATTATCGGGGAACAAGACTTAGAAATCATTCAGTACCTTAGAGCTTGCATGCCTTAATGGCAGGTCTCTTCGCTTTCAATAGTGGGTTCACATCATTGAACCATGATTGGAAGATTCCATCGAGTGTTCAACTTCAACTCATTTATTCGCATTTGTTGGATTGTACTGGGGTACCTTGGGAGTCATTGACATCATTGGTGATTTACCTCACACTTGTTGATGGTTTTCATTAATGACCGGTAATCAAGTAGTTTCTACCATGTTTGACTTCAGCACCTGTAATCACATGGCTAGATTTGTACTTAGAGATGATAGAAAATAAGACCCTGGATCTTATCATTTTGGTCTAGGTTGCGATGGAGTATTCATGATTTGTATTGATACATAGATCCACTTTGTATGTCTCGTGGCTATGTCCAAATTTGAGTTCTTTTAGAGCATAGATCCATAGTGTATTCCTGGTGTCTATGCCGAATATTGATGAGATGGATCCACAGATGGCCATGAATCACTTGACACTTATGATTAGAGTCACTTGTAGTCTGAGTATGGGAATGCCTACCTAAAAAATGGTATGATATTATGCAGATGCTTGATTGTTGGTAGGTTCCTGATCGGTGTGCTCCTTGTTCGACACACACATTCTACAAAGTGTTTCAGTTGTCACAAGTTCTAGCTTCATACTTTGGGGGGAATTCTGTTACACACTATTTTGGTCACCTCAGTGATCACTTGACAACATGTTTTCATGTTCCCTAAAAATATAAAAAGAGACTTTCTCCAGGAGAAAAGTGATTTGACTTCCTCTGCCAGAAAACCATATGAAGGAAGTTCGTTGCACCCTGCTCTATTCACGGGGTGCGACGATGCCTGGTCGTCACATCCTACACCATACCTAGACTGCGATGTCATCGCAGGGTGCTAAGTATGTACAGTGCGATGATGCTTTAATCTTGGGAAAAGTCAAATTTCACGAATGTTCTAGAAGGGGATCTTCTAGAAGATGAGGTGTCCTCTGATCGGTTTGGATCTTACTCGCTTCTTTGATTTGGTGGGATCATCCTAATCTCCTCATCCATCTCTCTTTCACACTATATAAAGAGGGATCTCTCATAGAAAAGGCTAATGTTGAATAAGCTAATAATTGTATGGAGAGTTCTACTTCAGATAATGCTTGAGAGATTCATTCCAGTTCATCAAGTCACTGTGGATCTTTGTCATTCAAGGTTGGAGAAAATGTGTGTGTGTTGGAGCAAAGGGCGATCGAAAGGGGACCTTGCGACATCAAGGATTTGGTTGTAATCTCCACTTTCATTTAATATGATACAACAATATGTTTCTTTCCCATAAAACTAGTCTTTTTTTATTGTATGATTCCTCGATCACATGCATAGGTTCTTGTTGAGTGTATTGTGTTTCTTCCACTTTGGTTGGCTTGTGTTACCTTGCAGGTTAAATTTCATTGGAGCACTGGAATGGAGCTAGGATGGAAATGACAAGAGGAAACGACATTTAAAAGGTATGTTTTCCATCTCTTGTTAACTAGTAGACTCAATAGTTAGAACTTAGGGAAAGTCTTATATTTTGTTTTGTTTTGTTCTAGTTTCCATTGGGATCTAGGGAGATATGTTTATGTCCACATTTACTGATTAATCTGATAAACACTTGGTAAGAGGATTCAATATTTAATGTAATCTTTGTAATAGTCATCATGTCATGAATTTTAGAAATATTTCTTATCATTTTTTTGTATTTTCTATACACACTAACGTTTCTACATTGTTTTTAAATATATAGAAGAGACCCCCAAAATGTTGACCTCCAGAGAGTTATTTTCCAAGTACTAGCAGAAATACTCCTTTACAGGTTGATGAAATTTGAGATCAGAATATTGAAGCTATTGATCAAGTTATTAATGATGATATGGATGGAGATAACGTTAGTGATACAAATAGGGAAGATGAGATACATAGATTGATCAAAGACACATTTTCTCCAATGGATGAGGACAACCAGGATGATAGTCATGATGTTGATCCTCTACTCGAGAAGTCACGTCAACCTGTTTATGAAGGGTCAACAACAAATCTTCTATCTACTATATTGTTGTTGGTGAACTTGAAGGTTTTGAATGGTTTATCAAACACATGCATCACATAGATACTAAGGTATTTAATTTGTTAATTATTTATGCCTGCATGTTCACAAATACTTAAAAGGTTCATTTTTTTCCTATATTGCTATTGTTTTCTAATTTGTAAAGTATGGATGCGATATTGATGATTAATATTGCTTACATTGATTTATTGTTTTGAATTTTGTAGATTGTTAGGTGAATTTCTATTACCGATGTCTAATATTTTTCCACGCACATATCGAGAAATATTTGTGATTATGAAAGAAATTGGAATGGAGTATCAGCCTATTGATGCATGTCCTAATGATCATATCATATACTATGGAAAATATGCATTCGAAAATGAATGCCCACAATGTCAAATAAGTAGATAACAAACTGATAAAGCATCAAAGAAGGTGCCTCACAAAGTTCTTTGTTATTTTTCGATAATTCCATGTTTCTAGCGGTTGTTCAATGCCAAAGTATAGCACAGTTTATGAATTTCCATGCAAAGAGAAAAAGTCGAGACGATGTTCTTTGAATGCCTACAGATGGTTATGCATTGAAGTACATTGAAGAAAAGTGGCCAATTTTTAAAGAAGAACCTCGTAATGTTAGACTTTTGTTGGCAGTTGATGGTGTCAATCCATTTGGAGAGCTTCGTTCTACGTACTCAGTGTGGCCTGTTTTTGTTATAAACAATAACCTTCCTCCTTGGATGTCGATCAAGAGAGAGCACATAATGTTGGAAATGATTGTTCTAGGTATTTAATTACCTTTTATTTGCTTTAAAGTATGACAAAATATTTCATTTCTTTGTTTCGTGCATAGTAATTATGTCTTTTATATATAACAACATCTAGATAAGTATAATTAATCACGCAGTATGTTGAACCAATTAGGTTTTACACCAGGTTAAAAATATGAACGTATATATTGAGCCTCTTATCGATGAGTTGTTGAAGTTATGGGTTGGCGTCACTATGTATGACATCTCTAGACCAATAGGGAAAAAAAAATTTCAATTCCATGGAATGCTATCATGGACAATTCATGATGCTCCCGGGTTAACACATTTTTGTGGTATATTGTTACTTTCTTTTGTGATTTAATATTATATATATTTATTGAAAATAACATGCATTATTTTAAATTGTAACTCTAATTCGCTACATTAATTCATATATTTCGCAGGTCTTCAAACAAAGGGTAAATTTGCATGCCCAGTTTGTGGTCCCAGGATAAAATTTTGTCATTCAGGGAGTTTACGAAAGGAAGTGTTTGATGAGTATAGGCACTTTCTGCCTAAGAACCATAGTTATCGAACTACAGACAAAGCAAAATTCAATGGTAAAAAAGAGAATGGAAAAAACCCACGAAGAATGACACCTCACCTATGGAAGTTGGAATATATTAGAAATCGTCAAGGTATGCAAATTATTTATGTATGATATATTATATAAATCTTTGGTTAATTTCGTTTTGTTTGATTAATTAGTGTTAATTTCAATTTGTTTATGTTTCATGAATGTTGTTAAGGCACGAATGGGCTTCCACGAGGAATGAAAAGTTACCTGATGCAATTCAGTAGGTTTCCATACTACGAGCACCTACAAATAGTTCATCTGTTTGATACAATGAATATCAAGAAGAACATAACATAATTGTTATGGCAAATATTAGATGGAAGGACTGACAAAGAGAGAATTGAAAATATTTGTAGTGACATCCAGGAAGCTAATCATGCATTGTGAAGTGTTATTATTAATACTAATGGTGATGGTCATGAACAAAATACTAGTCTTCCTTGGTTATTGACGGAGCAACAGAGCAATATTGTAAAATAGGTCATTCAAAAAATTAGGTTTCCGATGGTGTTTTCGTTGAACATACAAAATATCTTAATGGAAAAAGGTGATTTTGGTGGGGTTAAAGTGCATGATTGGAATACATTCATTAAGGTAATTAGTAGGTTATAATATATTTCCTTATTGGTACACATTTTTTGGAAACAAATAATAACTATTTGTTTTTTGTTACAATATGTTCTACCTTTATCTCTCCTAGATGGCTTTGACAACAACATAAAACAAATTATTTATGTACTTGGAAAATACATGAGGTAAGTAATGTTTTATATGAACAATGTACTTCTTATGTGATTTGTAGCGGAACTTATTGACATATTATGTTTTATCTGCAAATTTATGTATGTCTTGATATTATTTTATTGCATCGACATTTGTAGGTGGCTTTCATCAAAAGAAATCCATAAAGAAGATATAAGGTATTGGAAGAGATATATCCCCCGACTAATGTGTCAAATGAAACAATATCTACCTCCAACATTTTTCAATGCACAAGAACACTACCTCATACGCCAAGTTGAGGAGATTGAATTATGTGGACCAGTACACACAAGGTCGATGTGGATGGTGGAGAGGCAATTGAAGTCATTGAAGGCTTTTGTTAGACAAAGAGAACGTTCTGAGGGTTCTATGGTTGAGGGATATATGGTATGTCAATGCATGGTGTATATTAGTCAATATCTACCTAAATTAGCAGAAAATATGAATGTGCCTCGCATTTGGCATCTTGACTCCATCAACAAATTTGAAGGGGAGGTCCTATTGGGGAAAGGTAAAATGAGGAATGCGAAAGGTAATTATTAGATGTTGATGAAGATTTAATATATTACACATTTATTTATCCAAATTTATTTTATCATATTGATTTTTTATATTTTTTATTCCTGCATATTGAACTATATTAAACTTTTTCTTTATTAACAATAGCTAATTAATGATATTAAATTGTTATTTTATCATATAGTTTCTCGAGAGTGGGATGCTTTACATTTATACATTGCAAACAACCTTGATTGGATGGATAATTGGATAGAATATACTGAAGAATACTTCAGTAGGTTATCATGGGAAGGGGTGACTAAGATGATTAAAAAAATGCATCATCATCGAGATTGATTTCTTGATCTTACATCAACTAGGGAAGTTGATTTATCCTTTGGTTTAAAAGATAAACACACAATTAAATTGTTTACCCACACTTTCCTAGTTATTTCCCAACTTTTCAATGTATTTGGTTTGTTTAATTTTTGAAATATATATTTACTAAGTCCTATATGAGGTTTATTAATTGACAATGTATTTTTTACTTGTTGTCCATGTTGCAGTTGAAACATCACAAGGATATGTGGTGTAATGGTCGTAAATTTCATATCAAAATGTTGGATGATAAGAAGAAAACCTTGGATTGTGGGATAATTGCAGTGTTTAAGGTCACCAACATTTCCTCTAGAAGTGACATAAATATGGAAGAAACTGAGAATATGTACTATGGGCATTTGGAGGATATGATTGAGTGTGATTTTAATTCCTTTAAAATAGATTTGTTTGAGGTGAAATGGTACAGGCTATGGATGCATGAACATGATCCTGAAAGAACTGTTATTGAGCATGATAATGGATTTACCATGGTTAATACAAGCACATTTGAATTAGGTACAGAGCCTTATGTTCTTCCAAGTCAATGTGAGCAATTATTTTACTCAGAGGTACCTGGTAAAGTAGGTTGGTCATACGTTGTTAGATATTATCCAAGAGGAAGACCAGTAAAGTATAATCATGTACACAAGAATGAAGATAATAATGAGGAAGCAGATCATGATTATGCAGAACAAGAGTAGGTGGTTGTAGTCGATGTGTCAGACAGAGAAGTTGAAGAAGTTGATCATCCAAATGTAGTAGATGACGATCTCATTGACGATATCGATAACTATATTAGAGAAAATGACATTGATGATGATGTTGATATGAATGAGCCTTTCACCAATATCGATTATGAACCAGATCTTGATACAGATGTTGAGCTGGATGAAGAAGAAGATGAATGATATTTAATTGTTGAAAAGAAGAGGTATGTGTTTAAATCTTTTATATGATCTTTATATGTTTTTATTTTATATAATAGAGTATATGTTACATGTTCTTTATAATTTTAAATTCGATATGTTCTTTACATGTTCCAGACTCAAAAATCACTCACACACCCAACAAAATCCAACTTGTTCCTTAGGCACAATTGTATGTACACCGTGAAATTTGTAATTCCTTACTCTTTTTGTGAAGAAATTTCCACATGAAGGATTCATTGTCACCATCAATCAATGCTCATATTATGATCCATAGCCACATTTGACTGAAGATAATGTATCACCTTTAGTGGATCATACATATATAGTCTATCCCTACTAGTTAGTTGGAAAAACCTCCTTCACAATTGAATTATGTGGCCACTTCCACCATTTTTTTAATATCAACTTCCATAAATAATGAACATTTGACCCATTTTCGTGACTTAGGGAGGTAGATTAAAACTAGAAATTTATCCTTAAGGGTAACAAATACAATTTCACCCTAGGTCTATCTACTCCATTACTATCATTCCCTTATACTCTATCCCTTTGGAAATATTGATCATTTTGATTCATCTCTACCAACAACACCTCTGACTTGAAGAAGATACCCTGGATTAAATTTCCATACTTAAGATTATTAATGTTTCCATCGAACAAGATGATGTCAAACTATTTCGTGTTGACATGAAGCATCTAATATGACTTTTCAGTTTTTGTTTTGGGTGTAGGATAGTGACCTTGTGACCTTTTTTTCCCAATAACCACATCCTCCTCATTGACCTTTTTCTTACCTTTCTTAATGGATGGAATACTAGAGACATGTTAACTTTTTAAGAAAAAGGGGTTCAACATTTACTAGGATCCAAAATCAATAATGGTTCGACATCTAGTTAATTTTTTAAGAAAAAATATGTTTATAAAAAAATTGATATAATTGATATGATATGTTGATTCAAAACTATTTTTACTATGCAAGAGCTAGTCATCCAAAGTAGGAATGTATGCATGAATTTTAAGACTATACATTTATTACTTGTTGAAGTTATTATATGAAAATACAATCCAATTGAACCATTCCCAAATTCTTGTGTAAGACTAAATTGGGATGTCCATGTTCAAATTCCCCATCTCATAGATCTCTCCATCTAGAGTTCATTTTTAAGAAAAATTTAAGAATGTATCTACCCATATGTGAAATGTTAGAATGTCGTACTTTCCATGTCAAAATAGAGTCGCAAGAAAATTTAAATCCGCTCTTAATAAAATCATCCTAAAACTAAGTAAGAGTTGAAACGACCTTCTTCCTTTCTTCCCAAAATATTTGAATTAGTGCAAAAGAACCACCAATCCTGAAATCACTTGAAGCAACATTCACATCACTGAGGGTGAAAATTATGCTTATTTTGGATCTAAATTTTCCTTTAACAATTATGTATTAGGTCAATCATTTTCAAGGTTCTTCACCAATCATTGAACTCACTATATGCTTTCCTGACATGCTTCCTCCATGAACAATTATACTAGTTTATATGAGGCTCTTCAAGTGAAAAGGGTGCTCTTCAATTGCTTATGTGATTATATAGTGGACTCTATAACTTCCTATGTTTCTCTTAAGCAAGGGAGTGAAGGTCATGAGAAAAATTGTTGAAGGGTCAACAATATTCAAGCTAGACTTAGGATTCACATTCCTCATTAAGTTTATAAATCAAATTGTACTAGTGTAGTTGCACACATAGTGAACAATGCCTCATATTATTATAATTAATATATATTATATAATTAAATTAAATTATATATATATATATATATATAATTTAATTTTATAATGTATATTAATTAAAAAAATAAGGAAACAAAATTCAAACAAACAAAAGAGCACACTCACGTGTCATTAAAATTGACAAGAGATAAAGGGGTCGAGTGACAGAGAAGGAGCTAGGGAAAGAGATAAAGACGAGCGAAGAGATAAAGCCAAACGACAGAGACAGAGAAGGAGTCGGGGCCACGATAGCGACATACAACCCGCACACTCATTCCATAGAGGAGGAAAAGACACAAAAAAACCTGAGCGAAAGATGCAAAGAAGGAGGCCAAACATTAGACACCGTCGAAAATGGTAATTTATTTGGATTTCTTCCTTTTCTAGTTTGCGTATGAAAGAAATGTTGAAATCATAAACTGATTTTGCAAATGGGCTACCAGGATAGGTTCAAGGGTCATTTTTTTTTGTTTACAAATGGTTGGTAATGATATATGAAATGATAGGTTTGTGGGCTTTGCCCCCAAACTCACAAGACTCCAATCGATTTAGGGTTAGACCCAACACATGTATTCAACGAGTCTTTACAAATAAAGAGGCAGGTTCAAGCCTTAAGGATTACCCGTCTCAAAAAAAATATAAACAAGAATGAGAGTGCTATAACCATGAATAAATCGCTATATAAAAACACCAATAGAAAGTATGTAAATAGATATTGGGACATGGTTCATATATAAAAACAAGATGAAATTCATTATTGTCCAAGAGAGTTGAATGATGTCAATAGATGCTTCATTAATGGAAGATAATTAAAATGCAGATATGAAATTATTGAACAAGAGAAGAGGGAGATTTAGAAAAACTCGTAGCCACATTAAATGAAATTTCGCATGTCATGTTTCAAGCATCTATGGTCCTCCATCATTAGACCCCACGTTTAAAAATGTATTTTCATCTTGTATATATGAGAGGAATTTTGTAAAATGGATTTGCAAATACAAAAACTCTTCAACTTGTAGAGGTTTTCATGCAATTTTCAGAGTTCTCTCGATCCATTTTCACAGCCAACGGGGATGTTCATGATCCATTTTACCTCCAACTTTGTCCACGTCTAGGAGATATAGATAGTATATTGGATGTGTGTGATGTAATGACACCTTTATTCCCTTCTGCAATGAGTGATTTCTACTCCTGGTTGTTGCTTTTGCAATGGTGCCTCTTAACTATTGGCTCAGTATATCACATGGCATCGTTGATTCACAATGGATATCCCTTTATTCTTAGCTACTTGATGATCTGCATATGTTGAGAATCTTTCTTATTTTTTAACAAGTTAACCCAAAAATTTAATTTATGGATGCTACTTATAGACACTGAAAGCACTTATTGGGTTATCCTGGAGGTTTTTAAGCGAGCAAACGGTGAATTTGCGACCAGGGGGGAAAGTAAATATCCTTCATTCTATAATATAATGACAATGTTAAATAACGTGTTGAAACCATTATTTGTCATCTCATTGAAACTCAAGGTTTGGAAGAAGGAGTAAACATGTTTACAGAATGTTGTGTTCCAATGATGATTCAAAAGGGCCCAAACCTCATTGTCAGAGGAAATATACGATACTTAAGATATAAAAACAGATTTTCTTGCTCTAGATGAGAAAGTATTGCTCATGCTTCTACCACTTGTTGGGTAGATTAGAGTACAACCAAATGATGAAAGGAACAAAGATAATGGGTTCTTGAATGTGAATACTTGAACTTATCGAAGAATCCTTAATTCGTAGCACATAGCTCTGCACAACTATATTCATGGTGGCTTAGGAAGAAAAACTCATACAACTACTTTTGTGAAATGGAATAGCTGCTTAGTGGCCTTACCTGTGATAAGACAAGATAATTTTAAGAACTATATTATGAACACCTATGGTCCTAACAAATCTAGCTATTGCATCAAAGGTATAAAAGAGAGAAATCGAAACCTTGGCCCTTTTTCACTCATGCATGCATTCAACAGTAGTTGCTCGGTTGTTTTCACCTACGTATGTTAGGATATTTAGACACTTAGGTGTTAGTAAGATCTACTTGGTCTATTGTGTCATTAGGTAAAATTGTGTTTTCCAGTGTGTTTCTTTAGTATGCATTAGTATGCATTTGTAGTTAGGAAATCCGATAGTCACGATATGTTCCCAACATAGAGTGATCTGACGGTTCATACTCTCCTCGATCTTAACGACCATTGATCAATGGCTTAACACCCGATTGGTCCATGATCTCTATTTAAAGATCATGGAGGTTCATTTGTCGATGATCGATTGGGAGAAACTCTCTTGTAAAATATCTTTGTAATCTTTTTCTTTGCATTAATAAACTGCTCCAAGTGGTTGCATTGGTTGGGGCCATGGATGTTTCCCCGTAGGGGTTTTACCACGTGAAAACATCAGTGTGTTGATCCTTGATCTGGTTATGTGAGTGGTTACTGAAGTTTTTCATCCTCTTTTGGAATACCCGTGTTGTTAAACATGGTATCAGAGCCTATTTGAAGGCCCGCTCCTGTTGTAGATCGAGATCGTGAAGCCAAGTTTCCTCATCTCCATTTTCTGTCATTTTAGTACATTTTTGGGCTGAGAGGACTATTCCATTGCGTCCGGAGAACTTGTTTCAGTTAGGAACACTTTTTATTTCACTCGAAAAGGTTTCCATTTTCCCAAGATACGACCATTATAGTCAGATTTAGAGGTATAAAGCTTGAATATGCATTTTTTAAAATTTTTGCAGAGTAGTATTTTGGTTTTATTTCGGTTTTGTTTTATTTATTTCCAGGTTGCTACTCTTTATATCTACATATTCAATTTACCCCGGGCCCTGTGCAATCTCAGCAAATCAGAAATAGATAGGAAAAAGTGCATCTTCCGGGTAAGCTGACCGAGATCTAACCCTTGTTGTCATCGAGAAGAGAAAATTCTTTCTTGTGTGAAAAGAGTTTTTTTAGCACACTCTCCAAAGCCATCTTCAACAACAACAACAACAACAATCCTCCTTCTAAACATTACAATATGTTTTGCTAGATCATTTGGTTAAAAGTTTCCTTATTAAGTAAGAGGTCTTGAGTTCAAGTCTCTCTTTTGTTACCTTTCTTGAAAAAGTTCATGCGAAAATTGTAAAGTGTATTTCACTTCAAGTATAAAAGTGAATCACTATAAGTAGCTTTAATATTTTATTTTAGAGTTATTTATTTTGCATGAAACTTTTCTGTTATAAAGTAACTTCATTGTAAAAGTGGTCCCCACTTCTCTTTATAAAAGTGGGTCACTTCATAAAGCAACTTACACAATCACGTGGTCATTTGGTTACCGATTGTGCCTTTTTAAAAAAAGGCATAACTCTAACATCGGAAGTCCGTTTTTAGTGTCGTTTTTTTCAAAACCGCATAACTTTTCGAGTTGTTTCCATCCAAATCATCAGTTTCAGTTTTTAAATCCACATTATCTTCATATTTAATATGGATTCTATAAGTACTGTCTTGCTTACCAAAAACAACTACTTTCAATGGAAATCTCATATGGAAGATTTATTAAGAAGTAAACGCTTGTACCGGATTACCTTGGGAAAGGAAAAAATATCCACTGATGTTGATAAGAAATCCAAGTGGGATAATAGGAATGACAAAGCACATGGACTAATCCGAATTTCCATCTCTCCTAATTTAAGGTACCACCTTCAAGATATTGATGACCCCAAAGAAGCTTGGAACACGATTAAATCTGTGTTTGGTAAAATCAATATTATTCGAGCACAATAGTTAGAAAATCAAATATTGAACTTGAGTCCAAATGATTTTTCTTGCCTTGGAGACTATCTATCTAGGTTTAAAACACTCAGAATTTTATGTGAAGAATGTAAGATAAAGATGGAGGAAGAGCGTTGCATCTATCTTATTCTTTCTAAGCTAGGTAGTGCATATTTTGTGTTTGTATCTAC
>ML796681.1:0-11010 GCA_009831015.1 Picea engelmannii | reverse complement strand
TCACATTCCTAATGAGAAAAGGAAAGCATTACAACCTAAAAGTGAGAAGTGTATATTTGTTGGTTATTCTGAAGATGTCAAAGGTTACAGACTTCTTCAATCACATTGTAATGAAATTATTATTAGAAGAGATGTTAAATTTGATGAAAATCTCTTGGCCTACGAGCCTAATTTAGCGATTGTGCCTTCTTTAGCCTACGATCCATCTTCGACGTTTGTGCCTTCTTATGATATGGTTTCTTCTTCAGATGGTGACAATGAGGATGAAAATCCACCTCCACCTACTCACCCTCCTCCATATGCGTCCTTTGAACTTGAACCAGCACCAGCTCCACCACTTCCTAGATGGGTCTGTTCAACACGAGAAGCAACTAGTGATATTGTCAGTGATACTTCAGATCAACGTCGAACACGTTCACAGTTCCAACGAGCCTCTTCTCTTTTGGCTCAAGTTTCAGAAATTCATGATCCAGAGACATTTGCAGACGCTTCAAGTCATCCATATTGGGATACAACAATGAATGAAGAGTATCGTTCTTTAATGGAAAACGATACTTCGGATCATGTACCTCTTCCAAAAGGAAGAAAACTTGTTAGATGAAAATGGGTATACAGAACTAAGTATGCATCAAATGGAAGTGTTGAAAGACACAAGGCTCGGTTAGTTGCCAAAGAATTTTCCCAAGTTGAAGGAATTGACTATAATGAAACCTTTTCCCTTGTAGCAAAAATGAATTCCATCCACCTTGTTCTTGCCTGTGTTGCCTCACATAAATGGGAGGTCCATCAGATGGATGTTAAATCTGCCTTCTTGCATGAAGATTTGCAAGAATAAATCTACATGGAACAACCTCATAGCTATGTCTAGAATGACTCTATCCTTGTTTGTTACCTCAAGAAATCTCTTTATGGTCTCAAGAAATCTCCCCAATCTTGGTATTCCAAAATGGATAGATTTCTTATTGCCACTAGATTCTCTAGATGCCATTCTGATCCTAATGTCTATACCAAGAAAGTAGGAATCCATATCATAATCCTTTTCCTTTATGTTGATGACCTTATCCTTATTGGTAGTGACTCAAAACTTTTAAACCATGTGAAAACCAACCTTAAGAATAAATTTGAAATGATCGACTTAGGCTTTTTGCACTATTTCCTTGGCCTCCATATTTTGCAAACCAATGAAGGAATTTTTCTTTCCCAGTCTATGTATGCTTGTGACCTTATTCGTCCTTTCACATGGACGATTATAAACCAACCCCTTCTCCCTTCTAGTCTGGAGTCAAGATTTCTACCACCTGTACTTTTCCTGAAGTTGATGCCACCCTGTACCATCAGTTAGTTGGTATCCTCTTATACTTGACTCATACCCGTCTTGATCTTTCCTTTGTTGTTGGTCTTGTTTCCCTATATATGCAAACACCCCATGAAAGCCATTGGAAAGCAGCTAAAAGGATACTTCGTTATGTTCATGGTACAGTTCAGTTTGGGATACATTATAGTTCAGGGGGGACTCCTTTATTGGTTGGTTTCACTGATTCAGATTGGGGCGGTGACCCTGATGATCGAAAGTCTACTGTAGGTTATGTTTCCAGCCTTGGTTCAGGACCTGTCACTTGGGCCTATAAGAAACAACAGGCTATTGCACTTTATTCAACATAAGAAGAGTACCGAGCAGTGGTAAATGAAAGTCAGGAAGCCTTGTGGCTTCGACAGATCCTTTCAGAGTTTGGATTCCAACACCAGCATCAGACCAACCTTTGGTGTGACAATCAGAGTGCCATCAAGCTCACCAAAGACCCAGTTCAACATCAGCATAGAAAACACTTCGAGCTACACATGCACTTCATCGGAAAGCTCATTCATGATCAAGTTATTGAAGTGATCTTTTTCCCTACAGAAGATTAAGTTGCAGACATTTTCACAAAGTCTCTTACAGAAGCGAAGTTTTCCAAACTTCGATCTATGTTAGGAGTTCATGAAGTTTTCATTAATGGGGGATAGGCTCTAATTCCTCCTTCCTTCTCCTATTGTGTCACTGTTGTAAATCCTTCAATCCTATCCCAAGTTGTTCTTAAGGGGGGACATTAGGATATTAAGACACTTAGGAGTTAGTAAGATCTACTTGCTCTATTGTGTCGTTAGGTAAAAGTGTGTTTTCTAGTGTGTTTCTTTAGTATGCATTAATATGCATTTGTAGTTAGGAAATCCGATGGTCACGATATGTTCCCAACATAGAGTGATTCGATGGTTCATACTCTCCTCGATCTTAAAGGAAATTGATCCGTGGCTTAACACCCGATTGGTCCATGATATCTATTTAAAGAACATGGAGGGTCATTTTCTGATGATCGATTGTGAGAAACTCTCTTGTAAAATATCTTTGTAATCTTTTTCTTTGCATTAATAAGCTACTCCAAGTGGCCACATTGGTTGGGGTCATGGATGTTTCCCTGTAGGGGTTTTACCATGTGGAAACATCGGTGTGTTGATCTTTGATATGGTTATGTGAGTGGTTATTGAAGGTGTTCGTCCTCTGTTGGAATACCTAAGTTGTCAAACAACATAAACTGTTTCTTGGCTTTAATGGTTTGATGTGCACTCTATCTTGTTGCTTCCATCGACACATCACTTGACCCTCTTCCCATCATCCATGCAGATTCTTACTGGAGTAGTGGATGCCACATGAATCTCTTATGTCTATCTCTTCCTTATCTATCTTTCCATCATCCATGCAGATTCTTACTGGAGCAGTGGATGTCACATGCCTCTCTTATGTCTATCTCTGCCTTGACACATGAGTAGACATCAATATCAATATCAATATCAATACCACATGTGGTTGTTCGAAAACCAATTTCTCTATCGGACTCCCCTCCCTCACAAAGTGTCACAAAGTACAGAACCATCTCCTCCAATGTGTCAAGGTCCAACAATGTATATCACATCCCTACCTCGCGGCATATCCATGTGTGCTTCATGAGTTTCTATGTATTCACTAAGAGGGTTACTAATAGAGCATGGTGCAAAACCATATAAATCTCAGTAACGAGATATTGATAAACTATTATAAGACTCTCCAATGAAACTTTTCAACCAGAAGATAATGTATGGAGGTCTTGATAAACTATTATAACACTCTCCAATGAAACTTTTCAACTAGCAGATGATGTATGTAGGTCTTCATGTGACAGAATTGAGAAGAGAGACAAAACATTTCTGAAAATAAATACAATGAATAAATGTTGGAGACGTAAAACTTGTAGACTTAATTTTTCCTTCATTTGATTCCCCAAAAGTGGTGAGAATGGATTCATCATATACTATTGCACTCCATATGAAGGCCAAAAAAACTTGTATCCTTCAATCACTACAAGTCTTCGTTCTAGCATAGGATTTGATTGGTGGGATTCAAATTTTCTAGGTAATATCAAGTATCATGCCATTCCTAACTTGTGGGATGGAAAATTTACCCATTCCTAACTTGTGGGATAGAAAATTTACCCTTAACTGTTGTCGTCACTTCTCCATGAATATAAAGAGGAATCCACCTGCTGCCAAAGGCCTGAATGCATGTGTTTGGCCTACATGTTTGTATCAATAGACACCAATAGAAAAGGTGGATTATATTGCAATGGTTAGAACAAATCAAACCTAGGTTGAAAATACAAGGGTTGGCTTGATAAAAAAATAGGTGGGTATGGACACTAGTGACCTTAAATTCACCTAAACACATTACTATGTAGAAAACATAATGGCAATTGCATGATAGTTAAACCATAAGCATGCAACCCACCTCTTGTCCAATGTTGGAGTCTGAAAAAGCTCGGTGATGGGTGCACCCTTCATTTATATTCAACCTTTATGCTCCCAGCATTGAAACACATATGTCTTCATCCCAATTTAGAGCAACAATCATTATCATAATGATATCATATGTATTTGTAGTGTTTGGATAACCAAGAACTAAGCTCAATAAACCAATACCCATTCTTATCATTGATATGTACATATGATTCAAATTACATAGGCTTCTTATCATTGACATGTATATTCAATGAGCCTGCTCTATATGCTAATTGACATACACAATAGCCACAGTGAATGTTGTGTATGCCAATTGGCATATAGAGCGATCCCATTGGGCCTGCTGTATATTCCAATTGGAATACATAGTAGCCACAATGGCCATTGTGTATTCCAAGTGGCATACACATCATGAATATGTCAGGTTAGGGTAGATAGTAGGTCAAATAAAAGTATGACATATAAATCAATGATAATATTAAATTCATTTTTACCAATTTAATGATTTATTTTTACATGATCAAATCTCTATTGGTAACTAATTGGATATATCACCTTGACTGGACATGCATGCGAACTAACTTGGCATGCAATTGACATGTATGCATGCAATGCATGCCATGCATGCAACATGAAACTTATGCAACTATGCAACTTATGCAACTTTATGCAATAATGCAACTTATGCAACAATGCAACTTATGCAACTTTATGCAACATGCAACTTATGCAACTTTATGCAACTTTATGCAACTTGATTGGACATTCATGTGAACTAACTCAACATGCACTTGACATGTATGCATGCAACATGCAACTTATGAAACTATGCAACTTTATGCAACTTTATGCAACTTATGCAACTTTATGCAAATGTATGCAACTTTATGAAACTTATGCAATTTTATGCAGCATGCAACTTTATGCAACATGCAACTTATGCAACTATGCAACTATATGAAATTTTATGCAACTATGCAAGTTATGAAACTATGCAACTATGCAAGTTATGAAACTATGCAACTTATGCAACTTTATGCAACTACGCAACTTTATGCAACATGCAACTATGCAACTTATGCAACTTTATGCAACTATGCAACTTATGCAACTTATGAAACTATACAACTTATGAAACTTTATGCAACTATGCAACTTTATGCTTCTTTATGCAACAATGCAACTTTATGCAACATGCAACTTATGCAACTATGAAACTTATGCAACTTTATGCAACTTTATACAATTCCACAAGAGGATGTGTGAATGACCTCCTTCTACTAGGAGCAATTGGTTCCTGGCATGGAAACAATTTTCTTATGTTGCACATGCTTACCAACACTCTATCCATGCAACAACTTCACTTGGAGGACCTCCTTAGTGTGCAATCATAGCACCTTGTTTCACCCAAAATAGTTGAAAAATCCATCACCCTATCTACATCAATTCCAAAGCCTAATGTTGGGACTTTAATGCTTCTTTCTATCCTAATGAATTTCATACACCTCTAATGTTGGGACTTTAATGCCATTATATAAAAGAGAAGACTCACACCCCAAAGCATACCAAGATAAAAATAATGGGATGCCAAGTATGATATGAATCAAGTAAACAAGGACCCCAATAATTTTTTTACATACAATAGAATCAAGTATATTCTCCAAGCAAAACATGGGTTCCCTAAATATTTGCTCGCTAACTTATCTTCTCATATTTTCGAGTGTTGGTAGCACAAACTTATATTTGCACGATAACTTATCTTCTTGTTTTAACAAGTGTAGGTACCACCAAATAGGTATCTATCAGATCTATCTTCCTCGAGTGATGATCAAGATATACTAAGAGAGGTTGAAAGTGAGACGTGTTATACTAGATCTACCGATTCTAGATCAACTAGATCTGAAAAGGTAAGGAAAAGATTCTTTATACACATGGAATTTTTTATTGCCAATGGAGGGTCATGTAATTATGATGTTGAGAGAATAGGTGACATTGAATTGCCCTTGAGGTATATACACCTAGTGCAATGGTGGGCAGCTAAGGAACTACCTGAAGTGGACACAAATTTCTTCATCAGTGGGAGGATGTATCACATTTCTCCTTCGTCCTTACATGGATTGGGGTTATTTTCCATGGAAAGCATAAAGGTCAGCTATGGAACTGTAACTGAATTGATGGAGTATGTTAGACCATTATACAAATACAATCACTGGTTGATGTTGGTCTGATATATGAGAAGTATGCAGAGATAGGGAGTTTCCGTAAATTATATACAACTAGTAGATAACAATCAAAATAAAGGGGAAACTATGTATATTGATGGTAGGCCAAAAGCATCTGGAAACATTGCGGGCTTTATAAATAGTACATGACCAGTGGCAACAACTAAGAAACGGAATTGCATATTTGAGGGATGCGAAGGAAATCATATATTTGTATGTGCAACAAAAACAATAGTTCTAGGTGAAGAGTTATTGATTGATTACAACTTAAATCGAATAGATGGAGGGGGTGCCACTATGGGGATAAATATCTTACATACCATTCAACTCAACCTTTGATCAATCACTGTTATAATTTATCGCTGCAATTTTTCATTTTTTTAATGCATATATTTCATTTTCCATTATTTATTTTCTGATATTACTACAATATTTCATTTTTTTAATGTTACAATTACTTTCATAACTCTTGTTGATTAATTTATTGTGTCAACATCTGTCCAGGGTGACTGTGAGAAATCACACGCTACATTTGTGTAGGGTGACCGTGGAAATGCACCCGCTGTGCCTCAATAGGTAAATGTTAAATATAGTAACAACTTATGACTACAACAACTGAATTTCTGAAATTTCATTATTTATTTTCTGATATTACTGCAATATTTCATTTTTTTAATGTTACAGGTGAATTTCATAACTTTTGTTGATTGATTTATTGTGTCAACTTCTGTCCAGGGTGACTGTGGAAAATCACCGTCTACATATGTTCAGGGTGACCATGGAAATGCACCCGTTGTGCCTCAACAAGTAAATGTTAAATATAGTAACAACTTATGAATACACCAACTAAATTTCAGAAATTTCATTATTTATTTTCTGATATTACTGCAATATTTCATTTTTTTAATGTTACAGGTGAATTTCATAACTTTTGTTGATTGATTTATTATGTCAACTTCTGTCCAGGTTGTCTGTGGAAAATCACCCACTACATCTGTCCAGGGTGACCATGGAAAGGCACTCGCTATGCCTCAGTAGGTAAATGTTAAATATAGTAATAACTTATGACTACAATAACTAAATTTCTCAAATGTTAAAGTTCATCGCATTAATTTTATTCATCAATGTATTGTGGCATGGTCAATGTGGGAAGACACCCACTGAGGATCTTGATGAGGACAAAATATTTTATTCCACTGACCCAATAGAAACTGTTGTGAAGGCCTTGAAGAAGGAAAACATAGAATATCTAGGTTTGTTTCACAAAAGATCCCTGACATAGGAGGACAGGGAAATAATTGCAGAGCTACAAAATCTAATAACTATTTTTGGGGTAAGTGGCATCTTCACATATTTTTATCAGCTATGACAATTTCATATCTATTTTTTTGTTTTATATTTTCTATGTGATTTGATAAAGTAAAGTTTTCCGTTTGTAGGAGTTTTGAAACCTCGTGCCTCGGGAACCTGTCGAACCTGCAACTGCTATAGGTAGCACTGATGGTCCAATGCAACAAAAAAGTCGACATAGAAAAGTACAAGTGAGGTTTTTTTACCCTCCCGAGGTTCTCCTCAAATCCATTGATGAGTGCAATGATGTTGATTGGCATGACATGTCGGAGCATGATGAGCGAGATCCTGAGACTCTACATGACTTCGGAGATGAACGTACTGTAGATGTAGAGGAAGCTATTCATGGAGCAGAACAAATTAAAATCATTGGATCACTAGATATCACCTTTCTGGTGGATGAAACATGTGTTTCGATCAAGATTAAGAAGATTGCAGGTATTTGTTAATTAATTGATTCATATTTATCATGAAATTGAAATGGAAATTTGTTGAGATTATTATAAATTAATGGATAACACATTTTTGCAGGAAACAATGTTTTCTACAAAAATTTGAATGACAAAGCATTGGAGTTGTTTGGCCCCACCATTCACACATTGTGGAATGGCCAAGATAGAAAAAATAAAGATGAATTAATAGACCACATGGTAAACTTGTTTGGAAATATGTTCAACAAGAAAGTGGTTAAAAAGTTAGCCGGCGAGAATTTAAAATATACCAGGGCCCAGAATAGGGAGAAATTACAATTAGACCTCAAGCATGAGCACCCTCCCATGGTTCCAGAGAAAGAGTGGAAGGCCCTGATAGAGGATGCAAAGAAGAACTTGTTTAAAAAACAAGGAAGATATCCACGAGTTGGTCAATAAAGGTACAACACATGTCATCTTATTAGTGAAATGTGTTCATTTATGTTTTTCTTTCTTGTTTTAAGTAACAATTCCGATATCTATTGTTTTTCAAAAATTCCATATATAGGCTACCTGACACCTCCAAATCAACCAAGGCTAGAATGGAAAAGCACAGGCAACATAAACTAGGCCAGGGTGGCTATGGAAAACTAAAATCCTGAATCGTAAGAATTAAATGATTAACTATGGTGAATATTTATTTAACAGTAGCAAACACATATTTGTTTTTGTTATTGGTAATATTAATGTTGTTATGCATTGCAGTTAAATATGTTCAAAAATGTTGCCACCGAGGAGTACCTAAAGCTTGGTTACAAGCATGGTTTTAAAAGTGTGATTGAATATAGGAAAATCTTGGGGCAGACTCCAATATCCCCAGCCACGTAGGTAAATAAAATGAATAAGGAAACCGCAGTAGCATGCTTGTAAATTCTATTCATATTTTATTATATCACCCTTAACTAAGTATTTATGTTTGTTTTCAAGCAACGATGCAATCACAACAATGAATCTAGCATTATTCAATAGACACCACTTCATACAAGGGAGCACATGTCCAATGATAGTGGGGAGCAGAGTACCCATTCCGGTATGTATGCTTCATAATTAGAAATATTTATTGTGATTGTAGATATTTATTTCCTGACTTATACTTATATATTATCTTATTTAAATGGAAGAGCATGTAGCTCAGGAGGGTGAACTGCGAGAGGAACCAAGTGGACAAGAAATTAATGCACCAACTATCACAGCTACACAGATAGGTAAAGAGAAATATTATAATGTTAATCAAAATAATGAAATAGTTATTTCAATTATATTTCAACATATCGATATGATCATTTTCGTTGTTGCAGTTCACGCCCTTGCATAGATGCCTCGATGCCCTTCTCAGTGACGTACCAAAAGTATGGTACATGAGCGCATGGAAACAAAAACAATAGAAGGAAAGGGCACAAGAAATACAATGTCAAATGATGATTATGATACCCCAATCGTCAATTTTTTTAATGTAAAAAAAAATAAATCAAAGAAAAAATAGATGTATAAATTCATGGCTTGTATTTGGATGTTTATCAATGTTTCTAGTATGAAACATTGTTTATATGAATTACAACATTGTGCTTCAATGTTTATATGTTCATATGTTTTGATGACTATCCTAGTTATGCATGAATGTCTATATGTTTTCTATATAAAAAAAATCATTTGTTGGGTATGGGGAATTGAGAGCGATGTGGGGGGGGGTGGAAGGGCCATATGAGCTTCCACCTTCACATGGTTGGCCATGTTTAGTAGAGAATAACCTATTCTCGAAACAAAGAGAGGCTCATTAAGGTATGCAACCACTTAAGCTTTTTCTAGAGTATTTTACATAACTAAATGCATGTTTATTTGCTTATATATTACTTAGTCATATAAAGAATTTGTCTTTTATGATTCATGCAGATCTTGGTGATGGAAACACATCTCGTGGACAACTCTTATCAATTTGTATGGGCTAATGGATTTGGAAAAAGGACAATGATAAGGTAAGGGTTTTGACGTGTTTTTTAAAGTATAGAACTCAATGTAGAACTTATGGAGACATAGAAATGTAAAAATACAATTTTGATTATTGTTAAGATAGTCATAATTTCTAGGACATTATTATCATCAAATTAATGTATGATACCCCTATGTTTTTGGGATTCATAGAGGGTCTATTCATTGTCCCACAAATAAGCGGGTCTCATACATCAATCTAGTGTCTCGCTAGGTTGTGACCTATCAATATATTTTTGAGATATAAGTAATTTTATAAGTCGATGTGCAATAATATATAAACTCATAAACATGTTTTGATCAACTGTTGAAATATTGCACCTAAAAATCTACTTTGGCATGTTTCTAGGACCATTTATCTCACCATGCATATTGAATTTTATGGGTAATTGAGTTGATGATTTTATGTGATATACGTTGGCTTAATTTTTATTTTATATGAATTTAAGAAAGCTTGAGGTTTTGATCTAATGATTGGTACGTAGTTTGTCTTTGGAATAATAATTTCACAATTATGATAGTGAATTCAAATTGTAGAGGAACACTCTTGTCATGAGTTGAATTTCTTAATAAGGAGACTACATTTTCAAGAAATTATGGTTTCACCAAGGGTTCTTGTAGAGACCTTGAGTAGGTCCCACTCAAGGGAATGAAAAGAACCCTCTTTTCCATGATATTATCATTTCTATAGTAGTTTACAAGTTCATGTAGTAGTTTCATGCAAGTTAGTACAATAGTTTTATTTGCTTCATGTCATTTTATTTCAAGCCATTTTAATTCTGTAATTTTAATCCCCCCCCGCAACATTTTCTACACCAGGTAGCGTTTCCTTTGAATTGAGATCCTCCATTTTAGGCTTTATACTAGTAAAAGTTCGCAATCTTCTAGAAAGGATAGAATTTCATTTTTGGTAGACAAGCATCAATTTTTTTAACAAACTATGAATCATAGACTGTGGGAAAAACTTTTTTTTGTATTCTTACATTGACCAATACAACTATAACAAATTTTTAGTTCAAAATATTAACCACACACACACACACACACACACACACACACACACATATGAACCCTAAGTAAACAAATGAGAGAAGAGAAAGGGAGAATATGTACTGATAGGAGTGAATGAAGATAATAATATGAATAATGGAGTGGAGAGTGCACTCTATCCTAGT
>ML796680.1:441335-468640 GCA_009831015.1 Picea engelmannii | reverse complement strand
TGTGTGTGTGTGTGTGTGTGTATATCAATCCAATGACTCAAAGAATCATGTTTTACATAAACTACAGGAAGCATTTATGGAGCAATGGTCAATGAGACTTGTGAGACTTACTATATATATATATATAGTAAGTCTCACAAGTCTCATTGACCATTGCTCCATAAATGCTTCCTGTAGTTTATGTAAAACCTGATTCTTTGGGTCATTGGATTGATTTTTGTATTGTAAGTGGAAAGTACGTCTATATGTTATTTCCACTAGATCCCTCAAAGTTCTATAAAATAATTTACCCCTCTTGTTAACTTCTAGCACCACTCCAAATGAACTGAGCACCAATTCATCATCATTTACATCCTTCATAGTTTTTCTCTTCTTAGGACGGCATTCCATTGCCTCGCTATCGGTCCCTTCACAACATTAAAAAAAATGTGAAATCGAGTGTTTAAAACATATTAGTGATTAAAGTTAAGAAATTCATTTTTACTAAAAAATCGAAGAAAAACTTAATGTTGATTACCTTTTGATCCACCTAATTCCTCTCTTTGCAACATTTCCATAAAGATTTTATCTTCTTTTGCACTCATATTACGAACAATATTATCAAGTTTCTTCAAGTTTTTTCTCTACATAACATGCCTTAACTAATACACATCATTAATTTAAACCTACATATAATTCAAATATATTAAATTTTTAATAAAACTTAAAGAACTTGCCTTGTTCTCTTGTTGGGATGAGCTACCATCTCACTTGTTGCAATAAGTTGTTTTCCTTGAACTTGTATCGTCCATTTCTATCTAAAAAATCCATGAATAATGAGATATAAAAATTACGAAAGTTTTTTACAAAACAAGATTTCAATTTGTATAATAAAACAATATGCACCGATGCGTTAATAATATGTATAAGCATTGGTATATGATAGTTGTGCTCTTATGAAATTGAATTTTTTTTGTTTACAGATTGGTATATTCATGTGGTGCTCTATAAATTGCTAAAAGCATCAGTGCCTAATTATTGTTTATTGTGCACCGCTGAACCTGTGAACAAATTTTAAACATGATTCTTTTAATATTAAAAACAATGTTATTTTCACTTTAAACTCGATAGTGTTGTTGACAATAACATGTGCATCGGTGCACTATTACTGTACAGCATGCACTGCGAACCACAGAAGCATTTTTTTAAAAGAAAACTGACAATGATCAAGTTTGAGATCCAATGCAATGAGTGGCCCCATTGCAACGGATACCAAATTCCCCATATATAAGTAAAGAAACCCTATAAAATATATTTCTTAAAAAAATATCTCATTGCGAAATATAGAGAGGGAAAGTTGGATGTTAGGGCTTCCAATACCGAAGGTAACTATGAAACCCTTTTATTTTTTTGAGAATGCACTGAAAATTACTTGAATCAAATAGGGAAAAAATTGATATGATCAATAGAATGAAATCATATATCTGAAACTTATCCTCTTTAAATTTCTATGTGACCTATGGTGATCCCTTTCAAATTTGGCTCTTCAAAATAATCTACCCACTCCAAAGTCTTTGTTGGTAAATATCTCTTGCACAAATCTACCCTCTAATTTTTGGCAAAATAATGAATAATGAATATGATTTTTATTTACAAACACATACATTTAAAAAATTAAATTCTCGCTCATTTTTTGTTATATATTTTGGTGCATTGATGATAAACTCGTGTAATACCCCTAGGAGGAACCCCAATTGTACATACAAATGTAAATGTAATTATACATATAAGCCAATGATTTGATGGTACAGGGTCTTTGGTTCGGTTCTACGTGCATTGATTCGGTGCATAGGAATCTCATACCAAAGAAGTGCACACATTTTATAATGTATCGCGCACCTCTGTAAGTGTGTGAGGATTGAGCACTAAAGGAAGTGTGTTTTCCATATTGATTTTGCGTACAATGGAGTAATTGCACAATTTTGGGGCCAAAACACCTTTGTGTATACGTATTTTGAGGCCAGAGTGCCTATGTGGTTATTAGGCTGGAGAGCCAGATGTTAAGTGGCCAGTGAGTCATAATTGTAATATGTAATCACATGCAAATATTAATTAAAACACATCATTTTTGCAAACCAACCATATAAAAGAGTATGGGAGAATAAACTCCACTAGATAGGGAAAGGGGGATAAAAATTAAGGATAAGGGGCTAAGCTAGGGGGATTAAGCCCAAAGGAATATTATATTAATTTTCCTTAAAAAGTATAAAGTATGGATAATTATTTTATCCTAAGTCCTAAGGATGGGGACAAGTGGGCCCAAGGTAGTTCTCAACATGACAAGTGTCAAGTCGGAAAAATCCATACATAAAGTTTGGAGTTAGTTCATTTTCCTATCATTCTATCATCATTCCTCCACTCACTCGATTGTCATTTGTACCCTTCTCTTAATATACATTTACCTCTACCTATACCCTAGTTAGCTTTGGAGCTGGACTGAAGAAGCGAGTTGTCAAGCCCGTAGGATATTGAAGAGGCAGGTTGTCATGCCCATAGAATATTGAAGAGGCAGGTTGTCAAGCCTGTGAGCATTCTCTCCAGGTGAGAGAATTGTTGGGAATTTATTACTGAAGGTGATAAACTATAGCTACAGGGCTCTAAGACTTCTTGTCCGGCTTGTTGTTGAAGCCTCAGAAAGGAAGTAAGGTAGCCAAGGGAGTGTTGATCAGAGAAGGGGCACACTTCCTAGGGTGGGACAGGTATGTGGGGAATGAGGTACTATAGGATGTTAGTTGGAGTTGGCACCTGTAACTGAGTTTTCCTGCTATCTGAGATACCTTATCCAGGTTATGAATCCTTTACCCAGGTGGAGTTTAGTCCTAGCTCGAGGGTGACCCACTGCTAAGAGTTATGAGCAGTGTGGTCTAAGGCTAGGAGGGACGTGGAAGGTCTGCACGCAGTTTATATTCTTTTAAATCAAAGACAAGTGTTAATTGTGTGTTAATTCATATGTTTTGTTAATATTTATGTATTTGTTTTCATGTATTTTTCTCGTGTATGTTGCATGCATATTTTTGTTATTATTTTCTATGAATCTGTGCATTTGTGAAGTATTTTTATGATTTGAATTAGTATCAGATTTCAAAATTTGAAGTGGCATAGCTCAGCAGGTGGTTGGGGATGTTACAACATGTGTGCTATTTTTTTTTGTAACTTAACTTTTCGGTGTGCTATGGAGTTTAAAATGCATCGGTGCAGTTTTTACGTAAAACCGCACCAACAAAAAAGTTAACTCACAAAATAAAAATGCAAACATCCATATTCAAATTTTTCGAAGGTTTTATTTTACGGAGGAAACAATGGAGGTCACCCTTCAATTCCTCTCATAATTTACCTCATGGGTGTGTTTTGTATATACAAACACACCAAGGAGTCAAAATATAATTAAGTGCATCATTAACCTTTAAAATTCATTCGAAATTCTGTTTGAAGTAATTTTATATGCTTCCCAAAAAAAAAAATTAATAATTTATTCACATATTGATGATGATTTTTACTCAATTACAAGAAAAAACAGTTAATAATATCAAATGGCCAATTCTTCAGATTCCAACTCATTCCATGTCGTTCCAAGTTCTTCAAGTTCTCCCCTACCAATTGCAATAAGTCTAGATTTTATTTATAATTCATTTATTTCATTGAATTTATGTTATCTATGGATATGCATTTGAATAAATGTCCATCGAATTTTGCAAGATCATGATCCAGGATCGAGTTCGAATGTGCAAGATTTTCCACCTGTCCCAAAATTTTGCAAGCTCTTATCAAGAGAAAGATATTGCAGGCAGATGTTTGATGAAAATATACAGCTGCTTTACCCTACCAGTTGTAACATGCCATCTTCCAGTGTCCATCATGGGTCAACAATATTACACCGTGAATTGGATCTCTTTTATGACACCCCAGTAGTATGTGGTTTTTCAAAATGTAAAGGGTTGAAGGAGAACACTTGACGTGTCACATTGTCCCATTATATTAATGATCAACTACCCAAAGTTGGCAGCCTAATACCTCCCACTACAGTCAAGAATCCAATAGTTGATATAGAAAAAACACATAGGGACACTTCCATATGCTCCTTTTTTGAAAATGTGGAAGCCATATCAAATAAGTTTTGTCCTATATTGACCAACCCATCTCCTTAAGTTGAGTCAACGGAGATTTCTAGTGAACCAAAGTATGATATCAATAATACCCAAAACTTCTCTATTATGAGATCCAAAACGTTGTATGAGTTGAGAGAGAAAATTTCCAAGTACACACCAAATTCGGTTCAATTGTTGGAAGGTAGTGATGACTTCCCTCTTCATATCCATCTGCAAAGTAAATACCAAACCGGTTACAATAGAGCTTTGTATGGAACTTGATCATATTCCATGTTTGTGCCCGATGTTGGAACCAAATTCTTTTTTTGTGGTAATAGTTGTATGATTTTCAAGTATAAAATAGATGTTGCAAATATTGATTTGTTCATCCTTTCACATGCACTACATGGAGAACACCTTCTTGCGTAGGTTTTTATGCAACCTCCCCAAAACAATTATCCCTTAGTTGTTTATAGTGAAGATAGGTGACCAAAGGTTTTTTTTCAGTGCACCTTTAAGGTATTTAGGCACCAGTGCACAAATAAACAGTGTGTTGGTGCTTAAATGTTCGAATGCACCGTAATTGTTCATAGCGAAAGTTGTTAATGGACACGAGCAGCAGGAATATTTAGTGGACATTTTTTTCGGTGCACTTATACGGTACATCCACCTTGGTACTCAACTAAAACATAATGCACCAACATGTAAATGTTAAAACACATTGTCATAAGTTATAACAAAAATAATCATCATCGATCAAAGAACATCAATGCCATTGAATCATTTGTACCGATGCATAAACAATTTCCTATTGTGCACTGTAGTATGGATAAATAAAAAGAAATTACCAAACTGATTTTCTTTGTGGCACCTCATCTCGTGCTTCCAATCTCTCAAGCAAGGACCGATGCTTACTCTATTCTCACAAACACCCTGTTTTCGATGCTCCTCGGTGAGTTGGATAGATTCACCGGTCGATTCCAGGCATTTACAAATTTTGGAAATTACAATGAATTTTCATTTCCTATAAATGGTAGAACCATTCCACCTCGAGACATAAGACTCTAGGTAATTTGTTCATAACATTTCCATTTTCATTTTCATCAGTTTAAAATTTGGATTTAGCTTCAAATTTGAGACTTTTTTTCAAAAAAAAATAATGAATCCTCGCAGTGCGTTGTTTCGATTTGACTCGCCCTGGAGTGGTGCATCCTACACTAACTTCACATTAAGCATTGCTTCTGGAGCATCTAATTTTTACCATACTTAACCAGTTCTTCCTCTTAAACAACCCCCATCCAGTGCATTATAAAATATAGTGCCTGGTAAATAACATGTTAGTTCTTTTCGAACATAGAATCATCGGTGCATTCCATTTAACCAAGTGCACCGCTAAAAATATGACACATGAAATATAACTAAGTTTTTCAACCATTTTAAACAAATGCACCGATGCCATTAAAAGAACCGTACCGGGACAAATATTGATCGATTTGGAATTGCAGGGCATTTCCCTTTATGCCTTGTCTCTGGTGCTCTATGATTCACAATGCATTGTTAAACAAAATGGAGGTGCTTCAATAACACGGTAGCATTGATGCATTCATAGTAACATATCACACTACTTAATTTGCAATAAATCAATATAACATAGCATTGTCCATACTTCACAAACCACACAGGTGTGTTATACTATATAACGCACCACTAAACGTCATGTCAATGCTCTAGAAACTATGGTGCACCGGTACTGTCAGTTAGCAAAATCGCATCATCAGGTTTAGATTCCATCAAAATTGGGTTGGCATTGTGTTTATGTTAACCAAATGCACCAGTGTTGTCGGGTATTTCGGTTAACAACCCATGACCAGTGATCTCAACACAACAGAATGTGTCATTAAACAAAACATTGGTGCTCCAATAACATGGTAGCATCGGTGCATTTATATTAACACATCACACCACTTAAGTTGATATAAAAAAAATCACATGTCGATGCACCTAGGTTCAAACAACACACAGATACTATAAAGAGCATGGCATCTGGCCAAATTTTCACAAATTATCGGTGCAGTGCATCTTAAAGTAAGTGCCACTAAGATGCTAAGAAGTGCACCAATTGAGATAAATGTACCGATGCATTATATTTATCGAACGCACCACCCAGTTTTTGAAACAAAAAATTTCCTCTGTGGTGCGTCAAATAAATACAATGCACCAGTGATGTGTACTACAACACATCAAGAAAAATACATAATACTTTACCATATCAGTTCATTTTATGGGATGCCCTATTACCGATTCCTTATAAGACAAATGCACCAGTATTAATGCATACAAATATAAAAACAAGCATTGGTGCATTACATTCACCGAAACGCACCGGTGCAGTTAAGTGAGTTGCACCAAGAAAATGTATTTTTAAAATTATGATTGTGGTGCGTCTTTTAAAACGTGCATGTTGCTAGTGCATCAGAAAAGACAACGCATTGGTTAAAATCGATCGGTGCTCAAAGGAATATAGAGTTTCATTATGTTTCATATAACCAAGCACACTGCTTGTTTAACATTAAAAAATTATACTACGACGGTGTGTTCCATAGACCCAATCGCTCTGAATTACACAGTTCATGTGTGAAATGGCATTGTGGGTCATTTTGTATGACAACCCTTATCTAGTGCATTATATATCACAACGCACCACTATAGATATCGGTGCTTGACTAAAAATGACACATTGGTGTGTTATATTTAACACACCTATGTTTAGTGCCTTATGTCTGATAGGGAGCATCGGACGTGGTGTGTATGTTGTTGTTAATAGCATCGATTAATTTTTCAATTTTTTTGCAAACATGAATTAATTTTAGTTTTTGATAAATACAAATTAGTTATATACATTTTTGTTTTATATTTAAATTTATTTATCTATATATATGTGCCTAAAAAGGATATTATGTGAATCAGATACATTTTTTTATAAATACAAATTAGTTATATATGTTTGTGTTTTGTATTTAAATTTATTTATCTATATATATGTGCCTAAAAAGGATATTATGTGAATCAGATAAGACGTCGAGCGTCTAGTAGTAGCAGCAGCCAGAAGAAAAACAATTTAATTCACAAACTACATATGCAAACCTTCACAATTAAATTTTATGGAGGTTTTGCTTTGTGGAGGAAAAAACATAGGTCACTCTTCGGTGCCTCTCATAATTTAGTGCATGGTCTCGATCCTCTGCCACTTCCTTAGTGATTTGCCTTGCATATCCTCTTCTACAAGCCACTCAACTTTCTCCAAGATATTATCCTCATCATTCCTATAGCCATAATATCAACTAGAATCAATTCACTTATAGATTGCATACCTACACCTCTCTTTTTTTCGCCTCGAGGGGGATTATCATATATCTCTTTTAGGATGGGGAGGAATTTTGTAGCCCCGAAGTTTCTATAACCGGGGCCCTTGCCGGTGGCACCAGTCACATCAACTTCATTCCCTTCCAAGTCCATCATTGTGGCCCTTACTTTGGCATAATTCGGACTACCAAGATCTACGATTACAATTTCCCAATTCCCCTTTTCCTTGTTCAACAAGAAAGGAAACTAGTGGATGTATTAATTATAACACTATGTCAGACTCAAGAATGACCTAAGACCCATATTGTATATTTAATAGAAGTTAAGAAGCATTTGGAAAAACAATCGATGATCCATAAGCTTTCTCAACGTGTCATATCACTAAATACTAAGCATTGCCTTGGTCTTAGCCTACTCCTCCATGAGATCCTCACTCGTGTACTTACTAATAAGATTATAATGTTTCTTCTTCTCCACAACCATGTGCTCAATCACTTTCTCATCCAGAAGGGGAACATGGGAAACAAACTCCCATTCCCTCTATTGTTGGTTTCCCTTGACTTTCTCTCCCATTTATTTTGCCACATCCTCATGTTACTCGAATAGGACCGACTTAATGGAAATGACCTCCCCACCATTGATTTTCAACCTAGCCTTCCTCTAGATAGACTCAATCCTMTTCCACTCCCTTAGCACTTTGGCCCGCATMTCCTCCTCTGTGGGCCGCTCRAATTTCTCCAAGTTAATGTTCTTGTCATCCCTGTCACCATAATAACTGGCATCAATTCKCTTRTAGATCACATTATTATAACTCCTCTTCTTCACCTCATGGGGATTATCCAATAGCTCTTTGATTTCGGTAAGGAATTTCCCAGTTGCACTTGTACAATTGGTTGTTGGAATATTGTAACATATCATMTTCTATAAATCAATTGTACAAKTGCGGCTGGGAAATTCCTCCTCGGTGTCAAAGAGCTATTCGATAATACCCTAAGGAGAATAAGAGGAGGTCTAGGTATGTGATTTACAAGAAAATTGATTGCAATTATTATGGTGACGTGGATGATGAGAACAGTATCTTGGAGAAATTTGAGTGGCCCGCGAAGGAGGAGATGCGAGCCAGAGTGTTGAGGGAGTGGAAGAGGATCGAGTCTATCTAGAGGGAGGTCAAGTTGACAATCAAGATGACAAAATTGGAAGGGAATGAAGTTGATGTGCCCAGTGCCACCGGAAAAGGCCCCGGTTACAGATACTTTGGGGCTACGAAATTCCTCCCTATCCTAAAAGAGTTATTTGATAAGTAAACTCGAGGCGAAGAAGAGGAGGTGTAGGTATGCAATTTACAAGAGAATTGATGTCAATTCATATTATGGCTATAAAAATGAAGAGGATGATATCTTGGAGAAAGTCGAGTGGCCTGTAGAGCAGGAGATGCAAGGAAGAACATTGAGGAAGTGACAGAGGATTGATTCCATGCGCTAAATTATGAGAGGCGCCAAAGAGTGATTGCCTCCCCAAAGCACAACCTCCCCAAAACTTTAATTGCGGAATTTTGCATACATACTTTGTCAAATAAATTGTTTCTCTATCCATTTTTATGTAACAACTGCATTGGTGTGATTTCAATTGTATCTGTGTGCTATAAACAGTATAGAACACATGTATATTGTGTTTTTTCAAATAATGATGATGTTGTTGTTGTTTGATTTATAAAATGTATTATAAGTACGCTAATGATTTCTCTGTTTTAAAATTAAATTTAAGATGTACCACTCATTACAATTTAGAGTTGCCATATAATGTTTAAATTTAGTTTTATGAAATTGTTTACTTTGGATTGTATTAGTGAATATTTATAATTATTAATGACATATAATATTTAATTCTTCTTCAAGATGAATTGTTTAATTTCCAACAAGTTACAATATGTTTATTAAACATGTTTACAAAGAAAAAATAATTTTATGATATGTTATTTTCTCATTTATTTTATTGATAACATTATAATAATTGTTCATAATTAAAACTAATGGCTCTAAAGATTTTTCTCACCTTTGTTGGGGGAAAAGGGATATCTCACCTTCAACTATTTGGTGACTCATTGGTGGTCATCAATTGGATGCGGAAAACTCAATTGTGTCATAAAATAAATCTTTCTTCTATCATGGATGAAGTCTTTTTAATTGCAAATATATTTACAAATCTTTCATTCCTTCATGTTTACAGGGAAAGGAAAGTCACAGCAGATTCCCTATCTAAAGAAGGTACTCTCATGGATCTCGGGAAGTGGCATGTCATAGAGCACAAGTAAATTCAGGGTTTCCATAATTATCACATGCCTTTTATAGATCAGATTGATCAGGAAAAGAACATTATCTAGTATGCTTCACCTCTTTTTCTTTCAATTATGTATCTTTTTAGCCAACTTCAAACTCGTTTGGGAAGATGATGGACTATTAGTGTATTGGGAGGGGTCTCCCTTTATTTTCTCAAGCGACCTATTTAGTGCAATGATCAGCAGTTAAGAAGTTTTTTGTTGCAAACTTTATGGATATTGTTAAGTCAGGGTGGTTTTAGTTCCATAGTGTTTGTACAAAAATGCCCAGTTTAAAGGGCACATTTTTTAGGAACATGTATTTTGATTTTTTGGCTAGTTTTGGTGGTTGAAATCCTAAAGGACTAAATGCATGTCTTCTACATGCATTCTTCAGAATGTAAATTTTATATTTTTTAATAAAATTTACGCTTTTCCTCCGAAAAAAAAATAAAAAAAAATTGTTCATAATTACATTTATAATTATTATATTTATGAGTAGTGATGGTACAAATATCTTCCATATTGGGATGTTCTTATTTTTTCAAATAATGTATTGGGATGTTCTTATTTTTTCAAATAATGTATTGGGATGAATTACTCCAAGTGTCATATTAGACTATAAAATGCACCTCACTTTATATTAATAATAAAAAAAAATAATAAAGGTGTTAATAGAATCAACATGTTTTTTTAGTTTGTAGGCAAAAATGTCAATTTTTTAAAAATAGTTGTGTTAAACTTTTAAATTGTGAAAACATAGACATGTGTTTTTAAATTATGATACATGTTACACAAAAATATTAAAATAATAGCAAACAAGAACATTTTTTGTATTTTTTTTATATATTCCCCCGGGGTGTAGAACAGTCAGTGATGGAGTGTGTATTTAAGGAACTCCATTATGTGAAGTCACTGGTTCGAAACCCTCGACTTACCATGTGTTTCGCGTGAGGGGACGCATTGGCATGGATGGAGGTTATAGTGGTAGTAGTCAAATAACAATGTTATGAGGAAAATATCTCTATGGCTAGGTGTTGGCCCTTGGGTATGGAAGAAAGCGAAGAACAAGGAAGAAAAGGGAGAATGTGAACTTCACGGAAGAAACAGTGATTGTTACTGGGTCAAAGTAAGCAAAAGAGAAGAAAAGATGGAGCGAAGTTCGAGAAAGCAAGTCATTGGATGAGGAGATCAAGGATGATAGATCAACAAGGAAGAAAGATCATGGACAACTCAACAAGTAGAAAAATCCACCATTGGATGCTTTGGAGCATCTCACAAGAAGGAAGGAAAGAGAGGCTAGCGAAGCCCTGAAAATACGGGTCAAGTTAACCTAGGGTTTTTAGACACCTAGGGTTTTGGTATATAGGGTTTTGACACCTAGGTTTTGGCCTAAGGATGTCGATGAAGTGATTGTCATGTATAAATAAAGGTCATGACGGCCTAGTTTGGGTCGGTACTTTTGGTTGGTACAATATTGTTGTTGATTTAGTGGTATTGTTGTGTAAGAGATTATTGTTGTGAGAGAGAGAAGCGTTGAGTGTGAGAGCCTTCTGGTATTGTAATATCTTCAGCTGGGTGCGAAGATAAACCCTACAGCTGGGTGCATAGGGAGGGGAGAAAGAGAGCAGAAGAGAAGAGATATGCTAGCTAAGAGCACAGAAAAGAACTATATGCTTCGTCATAATACATTATAAAGCACAGTTCTATGGACGTAGCCCTAGGGAAAGGGTGAACCACGTATATTTTGTGTTGTGAGTGATTCTATATCTTTCATTGATATATTGTAATTGCATTACTGTGTTAGATATGATAAGTAGATGTGCAGAGTAGATCTAAGTTGATAAGTGATATAGGAATGTTGCGTTGTTATGGTGTTAGATCCGCTTTATATTCCCTTCGTTGTAGACATCTCTATCCTGCAACCCCCTCATAACTACTTTGGGTGAGACTACATCTACTTCACAGGTGTTGTCGAAAGGGCCAGTAGTTAGGGCTTGTTCGTGCGCTCTTGGAGCTGAACCCTGGGTCTGCCCCTGTGCCAACAAATGGTTCCATTGTCGGGACTGGAATTGTCTTGAGGGAATTTCAAGGTGGTTTCCATCGAAGGCAGAGACTCAAAAGTGGATAGAGGATCAAGAAAAGGACTTCACTGAAGCCCAGAATAAGAACACTAATCTTAGTACAGAAGATTGGTTGGAGAAATATATCTTCATTGATATACACGAAATTTTCTTTGGAGGAATCCATCAGGAGTTGTATCAGTGGCTAGCTATATTAGTAGATACCCAATTTGAGATTGGATCTAGATCCCCTGTGGTTTAGACATCAGAGCTGATCAATAAGGTCAAAAGAGTTGATAACATTGCATCACAAGTAGTAGATCACTAGTTTGATAGTACCATTGGAGGGTACATCACAGAGTTTGTTGTTGACCAAGTAGAGTCATACAGCCAAGCCAAGAGATATTTCTTCAAGGGACCCAGAGGAAAATTTTTACAATTCCTGAAGTTAAGACTCAAGATGCTATTGCATGAGAAGAAAATCTTGAATATCCAATAGATTGGTCAGATCTAGAAAGGCTAATGTTCAAGAATTGGGATAGCGACAGTGACATAGAAGCTGGACATACACGCAGTGGGAGAGTGTTCAGAGAAGTCCACCTTGCAAACCTATTTAAGAAGAACTACAGAGATGAAGGTTTATACAGTGGAGAAGAAGTAGATATGATGAACGAAGAGCATTCAGAACCCACCGGGACAGAAGGAGGAAAAGCTGAAGAGTTTCATCGGGAAGAACCTGAAACTTCAAAAATTGCGCAGACTATTGAAGTAAGTACTATTAGCCTTCCTATTGATTCAGTAGTATTAAGCAATCAGAGTCATCCCAGCCACCGGAGCTTCCAAAGTACTAACACTAGCAATCCACCACATACTCAGTCAGGAACCCCAGGAATATCTATGGTAAATGAGATGAGGCTTCCTATTTTTAGGGGAGATGGATATGAAGATCATGATCAGCACTGGTTCCTATGTGAAGCTGTATGGAATATTAAAAATGTCACCGATGAAATTGTCAAAAGAACATAGTTCAGTACCACTCTAAGGGACCACGCACTGAGCTGGTACATGAAGCTTGTCCAAGGACTTGCACAGCCTAATCCATTGAATCAGATTAAGAGTGTGTTGATCGCAGAGTTCAAGAAACCCAAGTCGGAGTCACAGTGTATTACAGAACTGAAGGAGATCAAGCAGAAGGTGGCCGAACCTATTTGGGAATTCGATCAAAGATTCAAAACCTTAACAGATCAATTGACTTTTCAGATCCCAGATGAACAGAACAAAGAATGGTTCATTGTTGCCCTCTTCCCCCACATCAGAGTTCCTCTAATGCAACAGAAGATTGCTGCGTAGTATAAGGTGTTGAAGATCACTATGAATCTATAATCAGCCCCTATGGGAGAATCCATCTCAGGTATGAGTCAAATCTTGAGTCAGTTAACCAGTTTGTCTCTACAGGTCAAAGACATGAAGAAAGACAATGGAAAAGATAAAAAAGAATACATCTGGTGTGTCATATGCAGATCATAAGACCATAAAAAGGAACATTGTCCCTTATTCAATGAATACTTGGCTTCTGGAGCTCTGATCCCTTTGAAGCAAGTCACCTTACCCTGGTGCGAGGTATGCAAAAACAGACATCACCCTAGTGAGTGCTACTACATGCAAAATTATGTTCAGACACCTACAAATTTGTATTGTACATTCTGCAAGTCCATGGGGCATGATGATAGCAATTGTAGGGCTTATGATCTCATGCATGGAATTTCAAGAGACATAAAATATTCAAGGCGAAGTACAGCAAGAAGGAAACACTATGCAGTATAACTCTCCTGGGAGAGGAAACTTCAATCCTCGTGGTGGATTCAGAGGAAGAGGACGAGGAGTAGGAATGGGTCGAGGCCAAGGTAAGATAATCTATTATGATTGTGTACAACCAGGACACCTTGCAAGGGATTGTCATAACCCTTGTACTACTTGCAGCTACTGCAACTCGTTTGAACATGTTATAGAATATTGTCTTGTGTTTCTATCTAAGCTCCAGGAAAAATGAGGACCTCAGCAGAACCCGCAAGTGAAACTGATATATATTGAACCTCAAGGAGAAGACCATATATTCATTGTTATAACCAAAGGAGGCATTGTTACAGGAGAATACAGACTGACCCAAGGGAAAATTATCGAAGACTCGGGAATCAGGAAAGCTACAGAGAAGACACAAATGTTTGATGCAAAGAAATAAAGACAAATGTTCAAGGAAGCAAGAAATAAATTTAGAGGAGACCAAGGTTCCTCATCAAAGACAAGACCAGAAGTGAGAGAATATGGAATGCCTCTGGAATTTGATCAGTCTGCTTCGCCAAAAGAAGGAAAAGAGGTAAGCAAGCTCATGGAATTTTTGTATGCCTGTATTAAGTTGGTTCAAGATGAAAGTGTTGTGAAAGAGTTACAAAATTTAATCAAACAATATGAACTAGGAAAGATAGACCCTTTACTGAATAGGGAAGTACACCAAATCGGTAAGAAGAGAAGGACAAATAAGGAATTACATTTTAATGCTCAAATAGGAGAGTATGAGATAGACTATGTAGTCCTCGACTTAGGGTCAGAGGTCAATGGCATGACGAAGCAAACCTGGGCACTGATGGGAAAATCGAAGTTGATCTATTCCTCTATCAGGCTTAGGATGGCCAATCAGCAAGTTGTAAGTCCATTTGGTAGACTGGAACATGTCCCTATGGACATCGACGGAGTAAGAACGTTTGCAGATTTTGAGGTAATTGAGATAGTTGATGATAGTTGTCCTTACCCCACGTTGTTAGGAATTGATTGGGCTTTCAATAATTCCACAGTGGTTGATTTAAATAAAATACATATGAATTTTGAAAGAGATGGCCTTAGGTTCATTGCACCTTTAGATCCAGATGAAGTTCAGTGATACACAGAACCTATCAGAGAAGAAGACCATGCATATGAACTAGAAAACATACACAAGCTAACAGCCAGACAACAGGATTACATTAATCCTACAGCCGATGGGAACCTAAGCTGGCGAAGTTATAGTGCATGTTTATCAAACTCGAAAGAAGCACTAGAGAACTGGAAGAATAAAATGTATGAAGTATCGACAATAATATGTGCTAGATTAACCAGAGAAGTTCATTGGATTGGCACAACAGTAAGTAACTTACCCACCTTTGATGGTTTGAATCCTTTATAAACCTTCTTGTCAAACTTTAAAGAGAGTGTACTAGTGCAACAAAGACTATTGGTGATGGATGAGGCCTTGAAATCCACACCATCAAGATGGTGGGGGGCACACAAAAGTAACATTACAGACTGGATACAGTGTCATACCTTGATGATAGCGAGGTTCTCAGCACAAGTAGAAGGCTATGAAGTTTGCTACACAGGTCAAAGTTTCCCAAAGGACCATGTGCAAATTTCCAAGGAAGCATGGAGCAACATTCCTTAAGAGCAGTGGGTGCAAAAATTCATTAACATGCTAGACACAACACCTATCAACCGGTACCTCCAAGTAGAGCTACGCCTCATCAACAACAATTGGGAAGGTATGACTCAGAATTTCGTAACTACCTTCTTATTTGAAAGTCAATTTCCTTCAGTAGATCAAGAACTACAGATTGTCAAGCAGAAAGTGTTTGAGGAGGCCTCTAGCTTTTCTTTAGAGCAAGAAGAGGACGAATGGACTGCACCTCTCCAGAAATTGCAAGGTTGTTACAACATCAATGTTGATGAAGATGATGATCCTAGGAAGGTGAACATCGCAGAAACAAAAGGTTGGTGTTATGTGGAAGGACTAGGAGTTGAGTGACCATTTATTGGACAGCCAATCAAAATTAAGAAGGTCAATATTGGAACAGAGTAGACACCAAAGTTTGCAAATGTTGGAGATTACTGGGATGCTGCTACCATTGACAAAATTACAGAGTTACTGCATGAATATTAGGACTTGTTCCTAACCAAGTTCACTAATATGAAGGGCATTAAAGGGCCTATGGGTGAGATGAGAATTCCTTTAAAACTAGATGCAAGACCAGTCAAACAAATACCTTACAGATTGAATCCCAAATACAAGGAGAAAGTGAAGATTGAGCTCGACAGAATACTGGAAGAAGGGATTATAGATCCTATGGAAGAGTCAGAGTGGATAAGCCATATGGTGGTGCAAGAAAAGAAGACAGGAGAGATCAGGATATGTGTAGATCTCAGAAAGTTGAATGATGCATATTTGCATGATCCCTTCCCTACACCATTCACTGACGAAGTGTTAGATAATGTGGGAGGCCAAGAGGTATATTCTTTTACAGATGGATTTTCAGGATACCATCAGATCCAGATTGCCAAGGAAGATCGCCATAAAACCATGTTTGCAACAAAGTGGGGATACTATCAGTATACAGTGATTCCATTTGGATTAAAGAATTCCCCAGACATATTTTCCAAGGTGGTGGTTGAAGCATTCAAGGAATTTCTGCATAAATTTCTAGAAGCATATTTTGATGATTGGACTATTTTTAGTTTATTGAAAATCATATTGAAAGTCTAAGGCTAATGTTGGTTAAATGCAAGCAATGTCAAGTTTCTTTGAATCTAAAGAAATGCATTTTCTTTTCACCATTTGGAGTTTTGTTAGGTCATATTGTATGTAAGCAAGGATTGTTGGTCGATCCATCCAATATCACCATTATAGTTGATCTACCCCCCCTACTTCAGTTAAGAAGTTGTGCATTGCATTGGGACACACTGGATATTATAGGAAGTTCATCAAAGGATATGCTCAGATTACAGTGCCCATGGAGAAACTATTGAAGAAGGATTGCCAGTTTAGTTGGACAGAAGAATGTCATCAAAGCTTCGACACACTGAAACAGAAAATGGTTACTGCGCCTATTCTGGTTTTCCTAGACTGGACCAAGGAGTTTCATGTTCATGTCAATATGTCTTCCATTGATTTAGGAGTTGTGTTAGCACAACTTGGAGGAGGAGATATTGACCACCTGTTAGCCTTTGCTAGCAAGAAGATATCAATTGTTGAAATTAATTACACCACCACTGAGCGAGAAGGGTTAGCCATGGTGTATGCATTGCAGAAATTTCGCCACTACTTGTTGGGAGGACACTTTAAAATGTTTATTGATCACTCCATGCTGAAATACCTAGTCAACAAGCCATTGTTGGGGGGAAGGATATGCAGATGGCTTCTGCTATTTTAGGAGTATGATTTTGAGATCATAGAAAATCCAGGGAGAATGAACAAAGGTCCTGACCACTTGTCAAGGTTGGAACATGGAGAAGAGCTGACCAGTTTAGAGGATACACAGCTACTGGCCATTAGAAATATCGATGACCACTTTACATAGATAGTCCAGTTCCTGTCAACAGGAATGGAACCTAGTGAGTATATTATTCCCCAGAAGAAACAGTTAGTAGTGCGCGTTGCAGACTTCTCACTTATAGTTGGACATCTATACAAGATGGGACCTAATGAGGTCTTGAGAAGGTGTGTTATGGAGGTAGAGCAACCATTGATCCTCGCAGAAGCTCATGAAGGCATCCCAGGAGGACATTATGCAAGAAAATCAACTGCACAGAAGGTTCTTAGAGCTGGCCTTTGGTGGCCTACCTTACACAGAGATGCTAAAGAGTACTCCAGAGCCTAGGATGTATGCCAAAGAGTTGGGAAACCATCCAGAAGAGATGAAATTCCATTAGCACTGTAACTAACCCTACAATAATTTGAGAAATGGGCCATTGATTTCGTTGGACCTATAAACCCACCAGGAAAGCGTACAGGAGCAAGGTACATAATTACTGTGATAGAGTACTTGACTAGATGGGTTGAAGCAAGAGCAGTTAAGGATTGTAGTGAAACTACAGCTACGTGCTTCATATTTGATGACATCATAACCAGGTTTGGATGCCCAAAGATCCTTATGAGTGATCAAGGTACACATTTCATCAATAATACCATTAAATCCCTTACTGAAGAATTTGCAGTCCACCATCAGAAGAACACAATGTACCATCTGCAAGAAAATGGGACAGTTGAAGAATTCAACAAAATTTTGGAAATAGCACTAACCAAGATTTGCAGTGTGAACAGGGATGATTGGGATTTAAGAGTACCAGCAGTATTATGGGCTTATAGAACTACTTGCAAGAAACTAACAATGCAGACCCCTTTTAAGTTGGTAAATGGTCTTGAAGCTGTTGTCCCAACGGAATACTTGGTACCTAGCCTAAGAATTGTTTATTTTACAGATATGGATGACCCTAGCATTATTCAAGAGAGGCTTGCATAGTTGGTTGAATTGGAGGAAGACAGATTGATTGTAGGATTCCATCAACAAGTACAGAAGGAAAGAGAGAAGGCATACCACGATAGGCACATTAAGAAGAAGGCATTTAGACAAGGTGATCTAGTACTCATATATGATAGTAAGTTCCTAAAGCATCCTGGGAAGTTCAGAACGCATTGGCTAGGGCCATACAAGATCATTTATGTTACAGAGGGAGGATTTGCGCAATTGAAGACGTTGAATGGAGAATGGAAGGAAGGATTAGTGAATGGGAGTCAGCTAAAGTTGTACTATGACAACCATCTACCTTGTAGCTCTTAGTAGAAGCATGAAAAAAAGGGTCTAGGTACCAGGTGCAGTTGAAAATGGGTACCAAACATAGAAAAGACAGTATGCACAAGGAGAAAAAGGAGGCATAGAGAAGAAAGCAGAGGATGCATTGCGTAGTCAGGAATCAAAGTAAAATAGTAGGTTGAGGTTTGAAGTGCCTTGGGATGAGTCACAGGTGAGTGTTGGGGGCATGTTTTCCCTTGGGTATGGAAGAAAGAAAAGAACAAGGAAGAAAAGGGAGAATGTGAACTTTGCGGAAGAAACAGTGACTATTACTAGGTCAAAGTAAGAAAAAGAGTGGAAAAGATGGAGTGAAGTCTGAGAAAGAAATTCGTTGGATGAGGAGATCAAGGATGACAGATCAACAAGGAATAAATATCATGGACAACTCAGCAAGTGGAAAAATCCACCGTTGGATGCTTTGGAGCACCGCATGAGAAGGAAGGAAAGACAGGCTAGCGAAGCCCTAAAAATACGGGTCAAGTTGACCTAGGGTTTTGGTATCTAGGGTTTTGACACCTAGGTTTTGGCCTAAGGATGTCGATGAAGTGATTTTCATGTATAAATAAAGGTCGTGAGGGCCTATTTTGGGTCGGTACTTTTGGTTGGTACGATATTTTTGTTGATTTAGTGGTATTTTTGTGTGAGAGATTATTGTTGTGAGAGAGAGAAGCGTTGAGTGTGAGAGCCTTCTGGTATTGTAAGATATTCAACTGGGTGTGAAGATAAACCCTGCAGCTGGGTGTGTAGGGAGGGGAGAAAGAGAGTAGAAGAGAAGAGATATGCTAGCTAAGAGCACAGACAAGAACTGTATGCTTCGTCATAATACATTATAAAGCACAGTTTTGTGGACGTAGCCCTAGGGAAAGGGTGAACCACGTATATTTTGTGTTGTGAGTGATTCTATCTCTTTCATTGATATACTGTAATTGCATTATTGTGTTAGATCTGGTAAGTAGATGTGCAGAGTAGATCTAAGTTGATAAGTGATATAGGTATGTTTTGTTGTTATGGTGTTGGATCCACTTGATATTCCCTTGGTTGTAGACATCTCTATCCTACAACCCCCTCATAACTGCTTCGGGTGAGACTGCATCTACTTTGCAGGTGTTGCCGAAAGGGCCAGTAGTTAGGGCTTGTTGGTGCGCTCTTGGAGCTGAACCCTGGGTCTGCCCCTGTGCCAACACTAGGGGTAAAACACAACAAAAGAAATGACACCCAGAAATTGACTCTAGTCTCAAGTATGTCAAATAAATGGAAATGCTAAAAAAAGGAAGGTTATAATCCTCCCTTGTCTGGACGTCCGAAGAAGACCATGGTTGAGCTCACGATCTAACATTTTCTACCTACAACATGTCCTCAACATTCAAGATACACAAGCATATGGAAATTATATGAAACGTTAGCACATAAACTAGCATAATCGACTAACATGTATAACAAATATGCCTATGGAAAGTAATACAAATATTTGCAACATATAATTGGATGAGAAAAGAGTATTTCTATTAATGTAATCAGCAAAAGTACATAGGTAACAAACTTTTTTATCAGCACATATCGCAACCGAGAAACTAAGTCCCTCCACCTGGGCCTTCACCACTCCAATCCTCCACAAAGGCAAGCTCTCAAGTAGTAGGAGTAATTGTGTTTCTCCTTCTCAAGATAGGAAGAGATTGTGGGTTGAACACAAAATAAGTTCATACTTTCAAGGACAAAGGGATGCAGACTCAATAAGAAGTGAAATTTCTCTATAGTTTTGTTGCTCTCAATGATGAATCTACTCCAAGGCTTGTATATGGCTCCATTTATAGCCTTGAAATGGACTTGAAGGGTTGAGCCAAAGAGTTTCCAGTATATGAAAGATCAAGGATCATGGATCTCATGACTTGGCATGGAAAACAGACTTATTTTTTATTTTTTTAGCACAAAACCTGATGTACGTAGGATGTAATGGAGAAACCTGCATATACACGAGTTGTCTAACTATGGCCCACATATATGTACAGAATTTTTATTTTTTTACTTTGGAGTGAGAAAAATGGGGAATTTGAGTCTGTAGAGGGAAAGGGAATGCCATCAAAGCAAGATGCATGGAGTGTGTAAAAAATTGCTATAAAAAACAAAACCCAATGTCATGCAAGCATGTGCCCGACTAGCTATTGATTCCACCAGTCACAATATATATATATATATATAGAGAGAGAGAGAGAGAGAGAGAGTTAATAAAAATATATCTATAAATGCATGCAATTCATCAAATAATAAAAATTATATAAAATGTATATTTTCAATCGATAGAAATAGATTTATAAATGCATGTAATTTCATCAAAGATGAGTCTATGTAAATTATTTTAAAATATTGTCAAAATGAAACACGATGACAAATTATTTGGAAATGATGAATTTAATTAATTGGTTTATGCAGTCCAAACCAGCACCATGTTTTTTAGGACAAAATAAAATTTGACATCAACTCATTAGAATACATGGACATGTGATACTTTACCTCCTAAAAATTTTAATTTTACATAATGTGCATGCATCCTATGACATTAGTGTTCTATGTAAATTCTACAATTACTAATATTCATTCTCATATTTTTTGTAATCGTGTAATGAAAATCATATTATTAATACATATATCTTATAAAATAGCTAATACAACTATCATATGTACTACATAATTAATCCTAAGAGATCCTTAACTAAGTGATGCTTTCCATATTCCCTTTGTGAGCCTATTTGATATTATAGGGCCCTATGCATCATGAATAATCCACAAAGCATCAAATTTAAGGGCAAAGACATTATTTTTCACATGTAGGCCATTTTAGGACCTAATACAATCCCTAGTGTGCAAGGATTATAATGGCTAAGGTTCATTATAAATGTCCCCTTTGATGGTTTCAAACCCAATGCATGATGGCCCATGAATTCTAAAATCATGCTTCATACCCTAAGACATTTGTTTTCATCCTTCAACCATGACTAGGGCCTTAAAACTCATCATTGGTGTGGAAAAACTCATATTGGTGCACATATCATCTTTTGACAAATAGGATACACTTTTGAAGGTTGTACTTTGTTATGCAACCATTTTAAATTAAATGTCACGTTTAATAATGGGATTACTCCCTTAAAAACGATTCTCTGTGAACATTTTACTCTCTAATGAAACCTTGAACTGCCATATATGCCCTATAGAGGGAATATATGGAATTTAAGTAGGATACTAGTGCCATCATGGAGGTTTTGTGCACCAGGGTTCAATCTCAATCCCTTAACCATGGTCCAGTGAGGAAAACAAGGACCTTATGCCCTATGTGAACCTTCTAAGTATTATGGGCTAGGAACAAGGCCATGAACCACCACTTAAGTGTTATAAATAGGATTGTAGGCCTCTAAGTGGGAGATGAATTTCATTAGGAGTTTTTCACTCAAAGGATGATTTGGGGGACTTTATCATTGTATGGGTAGGAAGTCAAAGGACTTGGGACCTTAAATGAAGCTCTTAGGCACTCTCAGGAGGTTTTTCATGTGAGGGATGGATCTTATAGAATTGACCATTGTAGAAGGAAAATGAGGGAATCAGGTTCTAAATGAATTTTCTTTGGCTCGTGAGCCATGGACAAGGCTAGAAAACCACCACATGACCCATCTAAATGGGATATTTGGCCCCCAAGTGAAATATAGGTACTATTATAGATTTTTCTAATTATGAATATCCTCATAAGGAAATGTAAGTATTTGATTTCGTTAGTGAAGAAATTAAATAATTTGTAAAGGATAAAAGAATATTAAATTAAATTAAATTTATATTATTATTTAAAAATATAAAAATATTAAGCAAACTCAATAAATAAAATAAACAAAAGTCCATGTGTAGAAGTTTAGGGAGCTTAGTCCCCATATTTGTTGTAATGATTGTAACATGCAACCAACCACTTTATAAAAAAAAAGTCTAATTAAGAAATACATTTACATTATTTCCATTGAAAATCCAAAAACACAATTACTCAATCATTTTTTCTTATGCCCCAAGGGAACGTCTAAAGGTAAACCCGATGCATGGCATTTTTTACAAGTGGTTGGTGGTATAAGAAAGTTATAGTTTATTAACAACTCGTCACCAGGAGACAAAGTATGCATTGCATGCACAACAACAAATTTGAATGTGTCCTTTTCATAAAGAACTCTTTTTCATTGGAGTGTTCCTCAAAGGAATAATTTTCTCTAAATAATGAGGCCCTGCAACTATTTATGAAACATGTGATGTTCCCATGAGTTCATGGATGATTGTCGATATATAAAAGTTTTTTCCTGTTAAAATTTCCAGAAGCATAATCATGCATGCACATACTATACATGGAAATGTTATGTTTTTATTTGACAATATTCAAGTAATCAAACCAACTATAAAGAGGACCAAAAAAATAGCATAAGTTCCACTGATTGTTTGGGAGTAATGGATACATGTGAAAGGATAAACAACCCAAGATTCACAACATCTATTTTAGACTTAGAAGTCATATAACTATTACCACAAAAAGAGAATTTGGTTCCAACATCAGGCAAAACCATGGACGACGGCCAAGCGTCGTACAAAGATCTATTGTAACAAGTTTGGTATTTACTTTACATATGGATAGGAAGAGGGAAGTCATCACTACCATCCAACAATTGAATAGACTTTGGTCTGTACTTGGACATTTTTTCTCTTAGCTCATACAATTTCTTTTATCTCCTAGTAGTGATGTTTTGGGTAGTATTGATATCATACTTTGGATCACTATAAGAACTCTCTTTTGACTCAACAGAAGGAAACGTGATGGCCAATTTATAATGAAACATAGTTGATCTAGCTTCCAACTTTTCAAAAAAGGAGCATATGGAAGTGTTCCGATGTGTCTTTTCTATATCACCTTATGGATTATTAACCGCAGTGGGAGGTATTAGACCATCAACTTTGGGTAGTCGATTATTAATATAATGAGACATTGTGAAATGTTGAGGGTTCTTATTCAACCCTTTACATTTTGAACAACCACATACCATTGTCATGTCACAAAAGAGATCCAATTCACGGTGTAATACCATTGACCCAGGTTGCATGTTACTAGAAGATGGCATGTTGCAATTGGCAAGATAAATAAACTACCCATTTTCATCAAACATGTGCATGTGGTATCTTTCTCCTGATAAGAGATTGTTGATTTTTTGCACTAGTGGAATATTTTTCTCATCCAAACTCGATCCCAATTTACGATCCTACAGAATTCAATGAACAAGTATTCAAATGTGCATGTATAAATGACATAAATTCAATCAGATAAATGAACTATAAATAAAATCTAGACTTACTTCAAATGGTGTGGGAGAAGTTGACAAACTTGCAACGATATGGAATGAGATGGAATCTTAAGTATTTGCCATTTGATATTATAACCTTCTTTTCCCTGCATTTGATCCAAAACCATCATCAATATGTGCATGAATTTGATATCAAAATTTATCGGTGCTTATATTTATTTTATAACTCATCTTTGCATCTATATATATAGAACGCACTGGTGAAACACACTATGAAATGCATCGAACCATTACATCTGTTAGAACCTCTGCAAACCAAAGTATCCGTAAATTTTAATAGCAAAGGTTTTCATTTCTATTTTGTCCATAAAATTGGTATCTGTGCATTTTTTAGTATATAAACATTAGGGCACACTAATCAGTGAGGTGCACCAATTTGACGAAAAAAATATTTTTTAAATATATAGTTTAATAAGTGTTTTTACATACAAACTGAAAAAACATAGCGAAAAAAGAGAGGGAATTTCATTTTTCAAAACGTATTTGTTTATAAATTAAAACATTATTCATTATTTCATTTTTTGGCAGAATTTAGAGGGAATATTTGTGGAAGAGAGATTTACCACAAAATACTTTGGAGTGGTTGGATTTTTTTGAAGAGACAAATTTGGAAGGGATTTGTAGGGAACATACAAATCTACAGAGAAGAAATTTTGGGTATGTGATTTCATTCTATTGATCATTTCAATCTTTCCCTATTTGATTCAAACTATTTTCAATGCATGTTAAGAAAAATATAAGGGTTTCATCGTTACCTCCGGTATTGGAAGTCGTAGCTTTCTTGTTTTTTTTTGTTCCCCTCTTTTTTTAAACAATAGATTTTTACATGGTTTATTTTTTTAAGCAATAAATTTTTATAGGGTTTAGTTAGTTACATTTGGGGTGCTTAGTATTCGTTGCAATGGTACCACTCATTGCATCAAATCCAAAACCATGTCAACACTATCATTGTCAATTATTTTTTCAAAAAACTTTTTCCGAAGTACGCGGTATGCACTATACAGGAAAATTGTCTCGGTGCGCACTGTACAGAGGTAACGAATTGGTGCTCACTTTATAGAAAAGCACACTGGGGTGCATATATCTTTGAAAAGAACCAATTATTCGAAAAAATAAATAGTATTGATTTTTTTATCATATGCGTACGGGTTAGAGATGCGCATTGACTAACAGTATGTACCGGTGTGAGTATATGTTTGACGCCCTAGTGCGTTATGTTTAATGACGTGCACCAAAATACTAGATTTTATAAAATTTTCATAATTTATATTTATGATGGTTCCTTATTTTTTTTATATAAGATGATTGATACAAGTTCAAAGAAAACAACTTATTGCAATGAGCGCAATGGTAGCTCATCCCAAGAAGAGAGGAAGGCAATTTCTTTAAGTTTTATTAAAAATTTAATCTATTTGAAATATTTGTAAGTTTAAATTAATGATGTGCATTAGTTAATGTGTGTCATGCAGAGAAAAAACTTGAACAAAATTGATAATATTGTTCGCAATTTGAGTACAAAAGAGTGTAAAATATTTATGGAAATGTTGCAAAGAGAGGAAACAGGAGAATCGAAAGGTAATCAACAATAATTTTTTCTTTGACTTTTACTAAAATTGAATTTTTTAACACTAATCACTAACAAGTTTTAAACACATGATTTCACATTTTTTTAATGTTATGCAGGGACCGATAGTGAGGGAATGGAATCTCATCCTAAGAGGACAAAAATTGTTAAGAATGCAAATGATGATGATGCCTTGGCCATCAATTCATCTAGAGTGGTGCTTGAAGTTAATGAGAAGGGAAAATTGTTTTACAAAGCTTAGAAGTATATATTGGAAAGAATATATAGATGTAATTTTCACTTACAATACAAAAATCGATCCAGTGACTCCAAGAATCTGGTTATACGTACACTACAAGAAGTGTTTCTAAATCTATGGTCAATGAGACTCGTGAGACATGCAATAGCAAAAACTTACAATAACAAAAAAGAATCATATAATTTAGGTATTATTACTAAAAATGTTTTTTCTATAATATATTCTAATAATTACCAAATTAATTTGTTTTTCTATACTTACTTTCATGTCCATTTAAAAAAAAATATTGTTCTTTTTCGTTTTTCAGGAAGATTATGAAAATTCCAAGCGACAAACGAGTGGAAAGCCAATACATGTCAGTAGGGATGCCCAAAAAAGTGTACAAGGAGATAGTAAAATAAATTAACATAATTGCATCACATACCTCTGATGCAATTGTTGGGATGAATCACATAATTGTTGGGATGCATCCTCATAATTGTGTGATGCATCACATAATTGATGATGCATGAGAAATTAACACAATTGTTGGGATGCATCACATAATTGCATCACATACCTCTGATGCAATTGTTGGGATGCATCATTCATTTATTTTTGTATGTACATCGAATTTATTTATCATATTAAATATTGATTTTCAATTGTTTTGTTGCATAAAAGAAAACAAAATGGAACCCAATCAGCACATAAGACAGGACAGCAAGGAAGAAAAGGGTTAATTGCAAAGTTTGTGAGTATTGTATTTAAATAATTAATTTACACTAGTGAATGGATGTCTTCTAATAGGTGCTAGCATACAAAGAAGGGCCAACCAAACAATTGATCAACATTGGATTAACTAAGGGTTGTGAGTATATGTTGACATATCAAGGTTTAATTGAACAATTTGTAAGTAGCTATGTTGTTTAACTTCCCTTGTTTTATAATTAATGGAACAATAAGAAACCTTTATATTAATTATATCTACTATGTTTTGTCATGGCATATTAAACATGCTAGAAACAAAGTATGGAGAGGAGCCAACATAAGATCTTTTTTTACACGACATGAGGCAAAGCTTTGAAATTATGTGTATGGTTTATGAATTACTCGTTGCTATGGTATGCTTTTTTATTTATGAAATCATGTATATTCTACTATATTATAAATGTAGATTTGCTTATTACACTTTATTTCTATGTTTGTAGATATAAGATGAGAAGTTGGAACGTCAAAAAGAAGTCGAGCAAGAAAACATCTGTTTAAATAACCAAATTACAATATTGTTTAAAACTGATCAAGAAATGAAGGATGTACATAGCTCGAGCAATGACAACAGTTCAAGTGATGAATGACAATCAAAACAATTGAATGTTCCTGTAAGTTGTATGTTTTGTAATATTGGTCTGTAAAAATCAGGGATTTTGCTTAATGTAGTGAAAATAATGTCCCAATTGCATGAGGACACGTTACCAATAATTGTAACCATTACATATTGGTTCCATTTTTTATTATTGTGGACCTTTATGTTGTCCCATTTTGTATGACCAGGGATCTCTTATTCCTATATAATAAAATGGGTTTGTTAGTTTATTGCATTATCAAATGTTG
>ML796680.1:421511-435568 GCA_009831015.1 Picea engelmannii | reverse complement strand
CATGATGTATACTATCCATTCATGGGTGTTGTATATGCATGTGCATTTTCCTTCATGTCCAAATACCTTTATCAATATTGCGGTCCAAAACCCATGACTAGGGTTGACATCAATGACAACAATCAATCTTCCAACATGGAGTGGAGACTCCCGAAAGGAGAAGGGACGAAACACCGATGGTAGCCACAGAAATGATGCCGCCATGTTCTCTAGGTTCCAAGTGAGCTTGGTATCATTCTGATCCTAATGAAACATTTAATGAAATTTGGGGAGGTAGTTGAACCATCGTCTCCCCCATGAATGGAGGGTCAGAGTTGTCTGACCGTGAAGGTAGATTGTCAGCTCTAGCAGTTTATGCTTGTGTGCGGAAAGAAGACTGCATGCACAGTCTGATCGAGAGGACACTGCGTATGGATGAGAATCTCAAGCACGCCTCTGTTGTTGTTTGCGAAATTTTGAGTATATGTATTGAGTTCTGTTATTTTGTAAAGGAGGGAGGGTTGAGCAATGCTCCCATATTGTAAATTTTTTATGAAGAACATTGTCTCTCTGGTTATGTATTTTTTTTTTGAGACTTCTTGATTAATCTAAGTCAGATTTCTTCTTCCATCTTATTTTCCACTGATACTGAGAGAGTTCATGATTGACTGATTCACATGGATTGTTGTAACTGTATTATGATGAATGTTTTATTATAGTGTTGTTATATTGTCTTCCAATTTCCTTGAAAATTTGAATTCAAGAGGATCTTGTGTTTGAGTTTTTTCCTCCTTAGGTTGTTGGAAGACCTGATGTCCATAGAAGACCTCTACACTTTCTCACCAAAGTCTTCCTCCAATTCACCTTTACTCTAAATTACTGACTGAAGTTGATACAAGACCTCAATTGCTTGTGCATGTCATCCCATATTTTCTGAGTTGGAATGTTATTATCTCGAGCACTATCCATTTGACCCCCTTAAAATTCATTTACATTTATTGTATAAACTAATGGGTACTGGGCTTACCTCTCGTGCAGTCAAGAGGTGACTTCTAGTGCTAACACAAAGCACCAGAAATAAAATAAATAAAACACCTACTAGAACCTCTGTCCACCCAAATTTTTGAACTTATATGGAACATCCTTCTATGGTCAATAGAGGAGGTTGTAGATGAGGTTTTTTTGGAAATTTTTCCAATTTTTGTAACACTAAAAACCTCTGCAAAAACCTTTGCTAGAAATTTTTCTCCTTGTAGTGATGTATCCATTCCTCCCAAACAATCAATAGAAATTATGCCATGTTTTGGTCCTCTTTATAGTCGATATAATTACTTGAATATTGTTAAATACAAGCATAGCATTTCCTAGTACAGTTAATAGAAAAATCATGTTATATATCGATGGTCATCCATGAACTCATGGGAACATTGTAGGGTTCATAAATAGTTGTAGCTCCTCATTATTTAGTGCAAATTGTTCCTTTGAGGAACACTGCAATTAAAAAGAGTTATTTATGAAAATAAAGGCATCCATATTTGGTGTTGTGGATGCAATATGTAGTTTGTCTCCTGGCAACAAGTTGTTAAGAAACTATAACTTTCATAGACCACCAAATGCTCATCAAAAACGCCTTGCATTGGGTCTAAGTTTATACGTTCCCTTGTGGCGTAAGAAATATATGATTGAGTAATTGTATTTTTGGATTTTCAATGGAACTAATGTAAACGTTTTTCTTAATTTGATATTCAATTTATAAATTGGTTGGTTGCATTTTTATTATTGGGAGAGAAAAATTCCATGTTTTTAATAAATGTTTGGTATAATGTTTGAACATACTAAATGCATTGTGCTACTAATATTAGCAATGTAATGTTCAATAATATTACAATTAGGATTCTAAAGATGAGTGACTTATCTACTATCTACCGTTTCACCCCACTACGATGTCAATTAAAGATCTTGCTATTAAATGAGCACAATTTAAAGAGGAAGCATACCAAGCATGGTTGATTCAACCACCTATTCAATTCTCACTACGTCCTAAGTCACCAATTAAAAACTTCTACAGTAGCACTAGTTCTTCACATGTTGGGGATGAAGGCTATGATGTAGAGGTTGGTATGGATGATTTTTTATGGGATACACAAGTAGTGGAGGGAATGTTGTTACATGAATTCTAGCAAAATGAACTGGAGGATGATGCTAATATCGTCAATACCTTCTTTGAAAGCCTGAAATCTGATTCCACCACCTCTCTCTTTGGATAGAGTTCAAGGTCTGTTATAACCCTAAATTGCACCACACATGCTTACCTGGCATCAGGCCAACTCATATCCCTTATTTGCCAAAGCACTGCTTAACAACTCTTTCAAAATCCTCTTTTATAAAGGCCCACGCGCCCTAATCCATTACTGTAGGCGTGTACACGCTGGCTGACCCAAAACAGCTCGCGTGGACCGACAAAAGAATGAAAAAAGGAAAGTTGCCAATGGAACAAAAAGAAATGGGTGAGTTAACTGAAACTCCCGGCCATGCATGGCCGAGGGTTCGTCCAAATACCTAGCTCCTTCTAGCCTATAAAAGAAGGGGTAGGGGTACCATTTGGAAGAAAGAAAAATATAGCAAAGAAACTCTACCCATTTACGTATTCCCATTGTCCCAACCCTTTAGCCTTTCCTTATGCCAAAGGAGATTGAAAGGAAAGCAGTTGGAGGACAGAAGAAGAGGAGCCCAGGATCAGGTTCAAGGAGCGGTGGTCGGTCTCAACATTTTTAAGTTGACTCATTTTAAGTAATAAAGAAAATGCTTTTCCCGTCCCAATTCATGAACTGTTTATAGTTTGATCAGTATATGTTTGATTTCTAACACATTAGTATATAAGTAGTATGCATGCATAGTTGTTTCTCATTTTGAACGCAGGTCATCTTTGGAAGGAGTATTGGGAACAAGTAATCAAGCACAATGGAGGATCGACATCAAATGCCGGAAACGAGGTAGGTTGATCTTTCCATGCATTTACTAAGAAAAGGGGATTTAAATCTAGGGGTGAGGGTAGAAAGTAATTTCTATTCGGTCATATCTGCATGTAAATTCTGAACTCTATTTTTTAGTCCGTAGGGTGTTTTTCCCCAACAACAAAATTGGCAACCATATTGGGGAGAATCTCTAGGGTTCCTGGAATTTTATTTAGTTTTTGAGTAGTTTAAAGACTAGTTTTTCTTGCCTGTCTTTTCTTTTCATTTTTGTAAGGTCTGAGCTAGCAAGGAGTCTGGTTTTCCATACCATATTTCTTTGACTTTTGCTTGACTATGTTTTTCAGGACCCACAGAGGTACACGCGGCCTACACAAGGTCTGAACGCATGTACCCGCACCCTATCCTCTTACAGCCCACGTGTGAACGCTAGCTGTAGAGGTAGCAATAGTGTGTAGAGTTCAGAGAACCTCAGAGGAAGTCATCATCTTCTCTTTCAGAATCACATATTCTCAGGGGATTTTCTGGAATTCTGTCTAAGTCTTGTTTGCTAACAGTCCTATCTCAGATTGTTTTTTTTGCCTTATTATTTTTTTCTTGCATTATTTGTTTTTCTGTTAGAAACAGTGTCCGAGCCTTCAAGGGATCATGGTTATCAATATCAGTGGTCTCTTCCTGGTTTGGTCTGTTTGTTTCCATTTTTTCTCAGAGTTTAGATATACACGCGGCCTGTACAAGGTCAGCCCGCATGTACACGCACTATGTCTATATTCAGCGTGCGTTCACATGCGTGTTGTTAAAGTGACAGTTGCGCTCTTGTACAGAATACTTTTTGTTGAGGGTAAGGCAGTCATCCTTTCCCTTGATAAGAATTATTCCTCTCAGGTGTTTGAATCTCTGTGTGAGCAGTCAGTAGCTTAGGATTAATCTTACCCTTAGCTTGCTTTTTCTCATTTAAAACGTTGTCAGAAAAATAAAATAAAAATTTACGGTTTTTAGACAAGTGTGAGAGTCATTGTTTTTACAATTGCTATTGTGTGATTTGTTAATATGATTCTTTGTGATCTGCGATTAGGCCAGAATTGTTTTTCTTGGTTTTTGCTTGTCGGTATTTTTCCTTTCTTGCTTTACTAGCATTTAAAATAAAATAAAATCTTTTCATTTTCTTGGTTGAATAGTGTGTTTCTGCATTATTAGGACAGGGAAAAGTATTTTATTTCATAAGTTTTTGCAGTTCACTTAGATCATAAGTAGCTCGTAGTCGAGTGAAATTCCTTTGAGTTTGTTGTCCAAAATCTTAGAAAAATTAAAAATATTTTTTGAAAAGTTGTCGAAATTTTGCATTCAGTAAAAGTCTTGTTTCCAGCTTTTTTATTCATTTTTTGCTTTCGTCTTTTACACATCATTAGTTTCACCCTCATACCCCTTGACGTAAGACAAATACATAAAAGTAACGCTAAATTTAAAATCTACTAGACTTTTATGTTTGTAGGGTTCACAAACTAGTTCAAGACTAGGGCCTTCGATTAGGTTAGAGAGGAAACTCTTCAAGGCCATTTAAAATCAAACATTGGAGTCTGAGATAGGGAGTGTCTAAGTCTAGTTTCATGAAATTTATCCAGGACCCCCCTCTAACACAAGGGATAAACATGAGGTTGCGTACGGAAAGGTAGCAGAGATAACCCCTCCAAAGCTGGACCAATCGTAGTGGAGAACACATATAGAGGGCTTGTTTTGGGATTCCGTCGTTTGCATTTGCCATGGGGCTTCGTGGATCTTGAATCCATTCGAGGTCCTCAGTTGTATTCTGGAACATTTTCTCTCGATACCCTTGATAGGTTTCAGGCTCGATACCCTTCTCATTGTGGTCTACCCGACTTTCGACTGTACCCACCTGGTGATTGTTCGTGCGTTGACAACCTAGTTGCCAATCTTTTTAGGGACATACACAGGTGACTGCGGGGGTATACCACGGTACCTAGGACAGACATCGGGCCACACTTTTCAGAGAATACCTGGAGGGTGCTTCCGTGTTCGAGTTGCACTTGCACTGGTAAGTTGCTCTAGTGTTGGTTGTTGTAACTGTTCTTCCAATTAATTTAGTGTTTGCTTGTCTTATCTTCTAGGGAATTTTGTAGTGTGTGTTAATTTTGAGCATTTAGACTACCTTAGAGTGTCTTGGATCTTCTCACACAGTGGAGGATCCTGAGCTCCATTGGTCATGAAGGCTTCTTGGCCTGCCGCCGGTTACACTGGAGCCACCCCCGCCACCATTAAGGCGAAAGATAGACCAACAAGGGTCTTTTGAAGCGATCAGGTTACAAACCATTGTGCCCGAACAACCCCCGGAGGAATCGACCATTTTGGACCTTGAAGAAACTGCTCTTGGCTCGGTTGAAACCCCAACCACTAATTTCTTGGCACCTTTCATTGCACCAATTCAATTTTACGAGCTCTAGACAGTGTCACACACAGCAATGGAAACAAATGTTGCTACTCCTTCTGGGAATTCTTCAATTCCCACCACGGTTTTCACCACAGGAGAGTTGTCATCTCCTAACCTACAGTTATCAGTTTGAGCCACCATGGTCTCTACCGAAACTACTTTGCACAGTGGTCTGAACCCGTCTTTGGCGGTGGCCACAACCCCTTTCACACCTAGTGGGACAGGCCTTCCATTCTCATACGGTATGCCTAGTTCGGGTACAAGTCCTGTACTTTCCTACTCCACTTTACAGACTTTGGGTCTGGGGGCAGGGAGCTCTAGTGCTCCTCTGCAAGGTCACATTGGGGGCACTCATGTCCCTTTTAATGCTTTTCCTTATAGAGGAGGTCATATCCCTCCTTCGTCCCCTTCACTCGGTGGTTCGCATCAGCAATCCATCGGGCAACCTACACACAATAGTTTATTTGGATCAGGGAGTCAAGGACCACCTTCGCATAGTATGTTGGTAGGTTTGACACCATTTTCTTGGAATGGAACGTTTGGTAACAATACCTTCTTGTCAGCCACTTTCCCGACTGGGGGCAACCCCATTTTTGGACAATCTACTCCTGTCCAGGGTACTATTCCTGCACAGGGAGAAAACCTAGTAGGACCTTGGAATTCAGGGCAAGGAACCGTTCCCTCCTCCGAAATGTCGATCTGGGGTAATTCTTTCCGCAATCAATGGAACCCCGGACAAACTACTATGCCTATCCCCACGGGACTGGCATGGGGTAATCCTTCCCAAATTCCTTCGAATATAATGCATGCCCAACAATCCATGTCCTATTTGCGAAATCAGTCGATGATGTCTCCACATATGCAAAATCCTTACGCTGGCCATGGCCATGGTTTTTACCAGAATCTGGGCCAGCAGCCAAACTTTTCCTGGAAACCTGGTGCCAGTCAAAGTCTAGGTCCCTTTTTCCCCGGTTATCAACAGCAACCCAAACTACCATTCCTAGCGACTTTACACTTGCCATATTTGACAAGGTTGTTGAATGACCCTATTTGTCACAATCCGTGTTGGCCTCCTATGCCGATGAAGTTGCCTTCGGACATTCCAAAGTTCGAATCCAAGCCTAATGAGGATCCAGGAGATCATGTGACTACATTTTATCTTTGGTGCTCATCTAACTCATTGAAAGATGACTTTGTACAGTTGCGATTGTTTCAACATACTCTCATTGGGAGTGTCACGAAATGGTACATTGAGCTCGATCACTCAAGATACTCTTCTTTTGGCGAGCTGGCAATGGATTTCCTTAACCATTTCCAGTTACCTATGAGATACGATGTTGGCACAGAGTTTCTCGCTAATTTTGAACAGACAACAATGGACCATATCTCTGATCACATCCGATAATGGAGACGCCGGAAGAGTTTAATCAAAGTACCAGTCCCACCAGCATTCCTACTTGAGTGGTTCCTTAAGTCTTTGGTCCCGTAGTTATCCAAAGACGTCGCGACATCTATATTTTTCTCCGAAGAAGATGCCATCCTGAGGGCTCAACAGTTTGAGCTCATCTATTCTCAGTCCATTTTATTATACAACATCTTGCTAGATGCACCATGTTCAATACTGGATAAAACTAGACAGAGAGTCGGACCACATGTCGATGGTATTGTCAGTTCAGCACAAACAAATCTTGTTGAGCAATTGACAAAGCAGTTGCAGCAGTTATCCATACAACACACAGTGGCCAGCCAAACTACTGCTTTGGCTACACCTCCTACCAAAATGTCTGAAGTACACACAGTGCAGTCGACTAACCCAAAGGCCACCCAGCAGCCTGAAGGGAAGAAAAAACAACGAAAGAAGGGTAAGGGGGATAGAAAACCCACTAATAATGTTGGCAGGGACAACACTGAAAAATGGAAGGCGAGGTATCCATGCAACCTATGCGCGGAAGACCACCCGACCCATCTATGTCCTCGACTTGCAGAGGCCCAAAAATTTGTCACACAGCAACAGTAAGAAGTGTTGACTAATCCCTTTCATCATGGGCAAAATCTAACTCAAGCCTCTACAAGCACGGAAGGGGGTAGCCAAGAAACCTGCTCGCCTCCGAACAATCCCTCATCCGCGAAATGTATATATGGTTAGGGGTGATGCTTTCATATCAACTAGAGCACACGATTATAGTAAACCAAGCGCTTCTGAGAAGAGTAAAGAAGCTAATCTCCCATCTCTTCCTCTACAGATTGAGAAGACGTTGGGAGAAACAATGACACGCATTCCAAAAGGTGCATTTAAAAAAGCTTCTCATAACCCAAATGCAAGGGCCACTCAGAACTACTCTGTGGTGGAAGATTTATCACAAACCCCTTGTCCAATGTCTGCTTTGGAGGTCCTCCAAAGCTGCCTTGCTCAGAGGAAAGCCTTGTTAACCGCTTTGGGCTCTACTGAGACTTGTAACCCGGGTAACATCATGTTAGATACAATCAACTTAAAACCTCGTCTGCCTTACCACGTAGCATTTCAGATAGTAGCGGCTTATCCCATGAAAACTTTTACATGAAATATCTTTCGCACAGTGGTCGACGAGGGTGCCTCGACATGCGTTATGTCATTGGCATGTTGGAAGGCCATTGGCCAGCCCGTTTTGTCTCCATCACCTACTCTCCTCACTGCTTTCGACAGTCATTCATTCCGACCACATGGCATCGTTCCTTCTTTCCCCGTGCAATTAGGAGGGAAGACTGTGTGTGTCGAAGTAGAGGTAGTCGATGCTCCCCTCAACTATAACCTCTTGTTAGGATGGAGTTGGACTTATGCTATGCAAGTTGTGGTTGCTACAGTTTTYYGGGTCTTGTTGTTTCCACACRAGGGCSAGATAGTGACCATTGATCAATTGTCTTTCTCCAGACRTGACCCGGCTTTGGGGGCATCCATGGTCCCGATGATTGATAATCCTCAACCARGTGTYGTTAACGTAGGAGTTGGTTTGTGCCCATCCTTGATGGGTACCTTCGATTACCCACCTCCTCACAGCGATATCAAATTTATATCTAATCACCATAAGGTTGATATTTTTCAAGTTTCGTCGTTCCGCACGAMTTACTTCGAGGATCCATSGATTATTCCTTCCCCATCAGCCACGATGGATGAGACAGGGCACTCAGGCATGTCCATGCCCTTGTCTGCCACTGAAGTAGTGTACTCTTTAGTCTAGTAAGCTTCAGCTAACACTGATCTGACTCCTGCAMAAGAGTTAGATCCACTTCTAGAGCCTATTTGGGCTCAGGGTTCTCTTGCTAAAATCGATTCGTTAGACTTAGTCTTGCCTTCTGATGATGCAGTAATCGAAGMAATGACTAGTCCGGACAAACCTTGGAAAGATCTTCATCACAAATCATATTTTCTYCGAGAGTTAAGTCGAATCGAAGAARGAGAATTCASCGTGACCATGATAGAAGATCAGTYGTGTCCTATTAATCTCTTAGCTACACATGAAATTTATGTTGGGGGAAATATGGMAAMTATCGTTGAAACTATACCAATCAACATCTCCCAAAACCCTGGCATCGTGGAGAACATCTTCATCGGAGACRATTKCTCCCCTGAAGAKATTCAAATCTACACGGATMTTTTCAAAGAATTTTGTGACGTTTTTGTCTAGTCTTATGAGGAAATGCCAGGTATTGATCCAAAAATAGTTGAACATGAAATCACAACTTATCCTGATGCCAAGCYTGTTAGACAGAAGCTTCATCCAGTTAATCCCAAGAAAGCAGCAGCCATCAAGATTGAGGTTGAGAAATTGCTAAAGGCAGGTTTTATCTATCCTATCCATTTGAATCAATGGGTGTCAAATCCTGTGTCGGTCAATAAAAAACAAGGCACAATTCATGTATGTACCGATTTCCGTGATTTTAAAAAGGCATGTCCCAAAGATAATTTTCCAACACCATTCATTGACCAGATCATTGATGAATGTGCTGGTTGCGAAGCCTTTTCTTTCATGGACAGTTTTTCGGGATACAATCAAATCCAAATCAAACCCGAAGACCAACACAAAATAGCATTCATTTGTCTGTGGGGTACATTCTCATATCGTAAGATGCCTTTTGGTCTTAAAAATGTTGGAGCCACATTCCAGCAGGCCATGTCTTTTTATTTTCATGACCTCAAGCATATAGTCGAGGCCTACCTAGATGATTTAGCATCCCGATCTCACAAGAGAACGGATCATCCCACACACCTTAGACTAATCTTTGAACGTTGTCGCTAATTTAGGATTCGCTTGAATCCAAACAAGTGAAGCTTCTGCGTAATGTTAGGACGTTTTTTAGGTTTCATTGTATCAACAACAGGGATCATGGTCGATCCTCTCAAGGTGGAGGCAATAATCCAGTTTCCCCCCCCACGCACAATCCTTCAACTTTAGAGTCTACAAGGCAAGGTGAACTTTTTACGACGCTTCATCGCTAGCTATACCGAAATCACCAAGGGATTTATGTGCTTAGTGAAGAAAGATGTTCCTTTTTACTGGGACGATGCCACTCAATGCTCTTTCGATGCATTAAAACACGCCCTCACAACTGCACCTCTGCTACAGCCACCTAACTATAACAAGGATTTCATATTATATCTAACTGTCGCAATGTCAACCATTGGCATGGTTTTAGTTCAGGAAGATGATTTGTTCTCATAATATGTGATCTATTACCTGAGTCGAGGCCTCATAGGAATAGAACTCAATTATTCTCATATCGAAAAACTTGTGTCGGCGGCAGTTCATGCCGTTCAACGATTCCGTCATTATGTTCTATTTCGCAAGACCACCGTCATTGCTGTCGTGAATCCATTCCAGTACATGTTGACACAACAGGTTATAGGTGGAAAAATCAGTAGATGGATAGTCATCCTCCACGAATTTGACTTAGACTTCATTTCAGCAAAGTCCAAAAAGTCATTGGTCTTCGCAGAGCTTATTTCAGAACTTTCGGTTGAGTCAAGTGACGTTGTGCCTGGAGAATCGCCTATCTGGGGAGATATGTTTTTGATCACATCTTCAGATCCCTGGTACGGAGATCTACTTATCTATCTCCAGACTTTGAAGTGCCCCACTTCTGCTTCTCGTGATGCGCATCGGCGTATATGCCATCAGGCTAAGAATTATCTCATACTCAATGATACGTTGTATCGGAGAGGTGTAGAATACATCTTATGTCTATGTCTCACACATGAGGAGGAAGTCATCATGCTCAATGATTGCCATACCAGAGCTTGTGGCGTTCATTTATCTGGGTTGGCAACAGCCCAAAAGTTTCTACGAGCAGGTTACTTATGGCTGACACTTATCAAAGATTGTATAGAATCGGTCAAGAAGTGCCATTTGTGCCAAGTATTCTCTTGGAAGATGAGGGCACGTCCTGCTCCTATGTTTCATGTCATCACATTTGGTCCCTTCACCAAGTGGGGGATTGATTACACTACTTGCAACCCCCCATCAGCAAGGGGGCACCGCTATATCATCGTAGTTGTAGACTACTTCACTAAGTGGGTCAAAGCTATGCCAACGTTTAAATATGATGGAGAGACTGCATCTCTCCTTTTATTCAACCAGATCATAGCAAGGTTCGGCGTCCTGAGAGAGATTGTTACTGACCATGGAAGTCACTTTTAGAACCAAATGATGACTGAATTAACATCAAATCTTGGGTTACGACAAGAGCATTCATCACCCTACTACCCCCAAGCCAATGGGTAGGTGGAAGCTGTAAACAAAAATCTTAAGACTATTCTACAGTGAACTATCAACTCAGCCAAGTCAAATTGGCATTTGATGTTATACTCGGCATTATGGGCTTACCGAACATCTGTTAAGACTGCAACTGGTTTCTCACCTTTTCAACTCATTTACGGGCTGGAGGCAGTCTTACCCATCGAATGTCAGATCCCATATCTAAAATTGGAAGTACAATTATTGTCAGACACTTCTCCACTTGAAGAACGGTTAGTACACCTTGAGCAGCTCAATGAGCAGCGTTGTGATGCGGCCCTGGACAACGAGGCTCACAAACATAAGGTCAAGTGTCAGTATGATAGGTCCGTTCGTCCTCGGATTTTCTCTTAAGGTGACCTTGTCCTAGTCTATGACCAAGATAAGGACCCCCTGGGGCAAAGAAAATTCAAACCCATGTGGTTTGGACCCTTCATCATAAAAGAGGTATTAAAAAAGGGTGCTTATCGTTTGGTTGATTTTGAAGGGAATGCTTTGGCGGAGCCTAGAAATGGGCTCTACCTCAAGAAGTATTACTCATAGGCAGGTCACTGTGGGTAAATTTTTGTAACATATGTATAGTCTTTGTACTATTACTTTTTAGTTTCTTTTAAGTGTTATGGACGTGTTATTGATGTTATCTTTCGTCAATATGGCAGATGTCAAGTGATTCTGAGGTGTTCGTTGTGTATGCAGACGGTGCTAGTCGGCACACTCGGAGGCTTTCCTCCACAAATTGGGTAATATTTACACCTCAGGGCCAGTTGTTATCTTCTGGAGGTATATGCTTAGGTGACACCACAAATAACGTCACCGAGTATAGTGTAGTTATTGAGTTGCTTCGTGACACCTTGTCATTGGGTATCTCTCATCTCCGGGTCTATCTCAACGCTCAATTGGTTGTGTCTCATCTAAATAGAGTATACTGGTTGCATGATCCAACCTTACACCGACGATTCCTTAGGGTACGTCTCTTAGAACGAAACTTTGATTATATTACATATTTTCATGTTCCTAGGAGATTAAACCAAATTACAAATACTCTAGCTAATCAAATTTTAAATTGGAATCTTGCACACATATGAAAGAACATTGACATAAGCATGTAAATACATTTTTTCACACGTGATCCATAAGACACAAAAGATCAAAAAACCATATATAACATCATAAAATAACCATAGTACATAGATGGACGCAAGCACCTCAAAAATGGGACTAATAACGAGTCACAGAGATTGTGCCCTCAAAAAATATATACAAGTAGTACTCGTGGCACGTAAAAAGTCTAAATAGGTTCAAGGCCTATGGGCCCTGTTATAATAGTCCACGGCATGGGCTAAATTCCTAAACAATCGAACCCACGTCCGAGGTGCCCCCACTACATGAGGCTACATGGATGGCGGTAGGTCCTCTATCTCTGCCATCAGGACTGTGCGAGTGAGTGCAGTGAATTTAAGCTCAACTCATTTAAGGACCCTCTCAGCCTCCCTGGCTGGGAGGTTCCCTGCTACTACTAGTCCCCCAGCGGTGGCAGTTGTGGCTTCTAGCTGAGGACGACGCATGTTCCATGCATAATCGGCAGGTTGCACGAGTCCCACATCTGCATGCAAAAAACGTATACCCATCAAATACTCTGGCATATAAAAAAATGATATATATAACAAAAATGACATAAAAATTACATATACAAACAAAAAAACTACAAAGGTGGAGACTTACCCATCTCCCCTCGCTCCTCACCAGGAGGCACAGGTATCTCAGGATCTCTAGAAAAGTCTATCCCTACATATGGGTAATCCTCGATCACAGGGATATGTCGTGACAGCCACGCAAAAAAGTCATCATCGAAGGACTCATTGGTCCTTCCACCACCCTGTTGCAGCAGTAATACTGCCCATCTACATATAGCAGGAAAAGAGGCATGATGTCCTCGTACCACTTCCTGAGGACTAAAGCTCGGAACTCTCTCAAAGAAGAATGAACACAAAATCATCCTGAACCCAAAGTTCCTTTGTGTCCGTTGTCGGCAATTTGTCAATTGCCTCTTCATACACTCAAGTAGTGTGGCACTCCAGTCAAAAATCTATGCATTCAAGCACTGGATAGAACAGTTCATCTGTGCACGAGACGCATGATGCAAGGCTGTTGAACCGGTAATCCACCCAATCAGCAATAATATCGCCTATAGCGATAGGTCAGTGATCTTACTAATGGGCACCTAGGAGCTCAAACGGTTTGTTCCAGCCTCACAGTGCAGGGCTATCAGTTTCGATATATTAAGCGGCCCCGCTGGAAATGTCCTGAAATTGACTGGTTCCTCTCTCCTTGAGAGGCCAATCAAAAAATAGATATCCTCGATGGTGGGCACCAGTGATTGCCCCTCTAGCATAAAGGCCTCTGCATCAGGGTGCCAATAGTCAACCAAGGCATTCAGTATCCTAGGTTGTGCTCGCATAAATGGACACAGGAAGAACTTAAGTAAACCACATTGCATCAATGCGGTCACGACATTCGGATCTCCCACAACCAACTCATTGATTACTTCATGCTCCCTTTCCCTCCAGTGGACATACATCCTGCCAACACAACAAAGTTCAGGAGGTTTAGTAAGGGATATTTGGTTCTTTTTTCTATAAAAAGGGGGCTCCACGCGCGTTGTCTAAGTGACAGTCGCATGTACATGCAGGCAGGCTTTACTCTACCCGAGTGTACACACAGCCTATCCAGAGATAGCCCGCATGGACCTAGGGCTGACCTTTTAAAGGTCGATGCCCACCCAAAAAACAAACTTAAACACAAAATTGAAGAATTGAATAGATAGATAGGGGAGTTTGTACTTACTTGGTCCAAGCGAAAGTTTGTTTCGTCCACTGTAGCTCCCAGAATCAC
>ML796680.1:392103-420681 GCA_009831015.1 Picea engelmannii | reverse complement strand
GTTACCATTGTGTGTTTTATTAACCGCATTTGCATACCTTATACACCAGCCTTGTGACAGTTTTCTTCTGCGTCTTAACACCTTTGGCCGTCGAGTATCATTTTACTAGAACATTAGTCTTGTCCTTGTGCCTTGAACTTGTATGTTTGCAATACTCGTTCCTCCATTGTAACATAATATTCCTTGATTCTTTTTTCCACAATTATTGAAAAGAACAAAAAAATCAAATATACCCCAAAAAGAGGAAGGGAAAAGTATTTTCTTTATTGGTAGCATAATGAGTCTCCCTTGGATAAAGCACATCTATCTTTTTGTTCATCGGACTATGGGATGTAGTATGACCTTAGGAAGCTTTTCTCGCTATATAGATTTGTGTCCTCCACCGTTTGGTTATCCTTCCAAACATATGGAGACTTTGTGTTGCCTCCTGCTTCATAGACTTATGATTAACATACATGTTGCCTGAGTCTCATCATTTGTCATGCTATTGTCCAAGGGAAGTTTTTCACTAAGCCTGAGTTGGCCCCTCTACAATATGTCTCTTGTCCGCATACCTGGCCATCCTGAACATCCAATCAAGTCCTTGTTCAAAATCACTGAAGTCTTCAGTCTGATCATCAAGATTATCAAGTCCATGACCAACGAGCCATCGAAGACCTCTGGGTAGTGCATTTGTACACTCATATTACACTCCTACCCAAGTTTTGAAGATTTTGAAGTTGTTGCTCGAGCTCTAAAGATCTCATCTCCAGCCATCAAGCCGAATCAGCTTCTGGAATATGGATACTCTATATGTATATCTTTCTGATTTCGAGATGTAGCTCCGATGTGTATTGTTCATGGCTACTCTTTATAGTTATTTGACATGGATCTACAATGTATTTGATTGGTAGCCATGGTTCTATTTTATTTCGAGCATGGGTATGCCCACCTCGGTGAGACATTTCTTCCTTTGTAGACGGCACCTCTCGGTTCCTGATCCTTGGGCTCAATCGTTCGGCACATCAATAAAAATTGGTAATGTATTTTGGCCATCAGATGCTCTTTTGACCTCACACATTAGGGGGTATCTGTTATAACCCTAAATTTCACCACACATGCTTACCTAGCATCAGGCCAACTCATATCCCTTATTTTCCAAAGCACTGCTGAACAACTCTTTCAAAATCCTCTTTTATAAAGGCCCACTCACCCTAATCCATTATTTCATGCGTGTACACGCTGGCTGACCCAAAACAGCCCGCGTGGACCGACAAAAGCATAAAAAAAGGAAAGTTGCCGACGGAATAAAAATCTATGAGTGAGTTAACTGAAACTCCCGGCCATGCATGGCTGAGGGTTCATCCAAATACCTAGCTCCTTCTAGCCTATAAAATAAGGGGTAGGGGTACCATTTGGAAGAAGGAAAAATATAGCAAAGAAACTATGCCCATTTATGTATTCCCATTGTCCCAACCCTTTAGCCTTTCCTTATGCCAAAGGATATTGAAAGCAAAGCATTTGGAGGACAGAAGAAGAGAAGCCCAGGATCAGGTTCAAGGAGCAGTGGCCGGTCTCAACTTTTGTAAGTTGACTCATTTCAAGTAATAAAAAAAATGATTTTCCCGTCCCAATTCATGAACTGTTTATAGTTTGATCAGTATATGTTTGATTTCTAACCCGTTAGTATATAAGTAGTATGCATGCATAGTTGTTGCTCGTCTTGAATGCAGGTTAGCTTTGGAAGGAGTATTGCGAACAAGTAATCAAGCACAACGGAGGATCGACATCAAACACCGGAAACGAGAAAGTTTGATCTTTTCATGCATTTAATAAGAAAAGGGGATTTAAATCTAGGGATGAGGGTAGAAAGTAATTTCTATTCGGTCATATCTGCATGCAAAGTCTGAACTCTATTTGCTAGTCCGTAGGGTGTTTTTCCCCAACAATAAGGTCTACCCAACTAGGGACAACAATGTTATTATACAACTTGAAAGCAATGTATGGTATGTCAGATGTTTGTTTCGCAACACTTTTGAGGTAACTAACCATCAAGTCTCCTAATTTTTTAAGGAATCTTGTCACACAATGAAGGAAGAAAATGGTTGATTTTATGCATGCTTAATGACAGTGTACATTTCTATTGCCCACTAATTATAGGTTACTCAAATATAAGGTACTTCTGCATGATAAAGTCTTGCTTGATAGCTATGCAGAGACAAAGAAAATGTTGAAAATGTTGGGTGTTAAGTACATATCATACCACTCATTCTCAAATGATTGTTTTCTATATAGAGATGAATATGTGGACAAAGATACATGTCCATAATGTGGACATGATGTGTACCAAAAATCAAAAAACAATGGTGAGGCACAAATTCCTCCTCATAAGATATTGAGACACATGTTTATAATTCCAAGGATCCAAAGGCTTGTTCATTGCAAACAATTAGCCTTGTTGTAGGGGTGGCATGTATCACACAGAAGTGAGCCATGAGTTATGTGAATCCTAGAAAATTCAATAGCTATGAATCATATAGAGGATACATGCCTTGATAAATTCAAGGATGAACTACGAAGCCTATAACTCTGCATGGTCAAGGATGGAATTGACTTGTATTCTCTCTAAAATACCAACTATTTTTTTTATCCAATGGTATTGATCAATAAAAATATCCCCCATGGTTGTCCATGAAGAAGGGACATCTTATGTTGGCTCTTATAGTTTCAGGTAGAAGACAAATGAAGAGAATGGATGTCTACCTCAAACCATTGATCAATGAATTTAAGAAATTATGGGAAGGGATACATGTATATGATGTATCAAGACCCATCCCAATGGAGATGTATTTTACATTGTATAGCATATGTGTGCACACCATGCACGATTATCTAGGACTAATATTTTTCTCTGGTAAGCATGTTGATTGATTTTTTTACATTTGTAATGTTATTTAGCATTCTTAATTTGGTGCAACTATCTTTTTGACACTAACATGCTCTGTATATAATAACATTGCAGGTCTTGTAACAGAAGGGTATCATGGATGTAAATGTTGTGGACCTTCTATAAAGGCTAGGTGGTCCAACCACCTACGAAATCCGGTGTACAACTACTCAAAGGTATTCCACTGAAGAGAACCCAGAGAGTTGAAATAATGACACCGATATATTGGATTAGGGCATATGACACAAAGAAGGAGAAAGAAATGGAAGAATTGTTTTATTCAAATGGGGAACATGTGTTCTATGATCCTAAAAATTTTGACACCTATGTTGAGAAAATTCCCATTGGGATGAAAGCGAAATATGTATTTTATGAGCTTCCATATTGGAAGCATCTTAAGATTTCCCATTTACTAGATTCTATGTGTATATTCAAAAAAGTTTCATCTTCTTTATGGAGGCACATATCTTCGAACAAAAGTGACACATCGGTTGTTAGGAGAGATATTATTTCTTTGAATACTAAAAATAGGCATTGGACAAGAAAGGAAAGTAGAGGAGAGGTTGGTCACTCTTGGTCCTTTATAGAAGGTGATTTCCAATGGATTTTGAAGAAACATTATCTTTCCATGGTGAAGGATGTTATTTTGGGTGTGAAGGAACCTTCTTTATATGGGTCGACTCTATGATGTTGCTTCATTGTAGAAGTGAATTTGATAGAGTTTAAATCACATGACCATATGAAGCTTCTAAGGGTATGTATGTTGAATACATTATTATTCTTCTATAGTGTTGGTAAAAACATATTATGCACTTAGAGTTTTATGGCAATTAACAATGTGTGTGTCTATTTTGTAGTGTCATTATCCTTTTCTTGTCTATGGTTATGTGAACCATGACTTCCCCTAGGACCTGCGACATGCCATATAGAAATTGTTTGCATTTGTTAATTGGATCACATCAAAGGAGATTCATATGGTTATAATTCCACTGTGGCATCGAGAGATAACCGAGATTGTTTGTATGTTTGAGAAGAAAATACCCACGAGTTTTATGGACTTGCAAGTCCATATTTTAATTCACCTACCTCATGAGGTTGAATTATTTGGGGTTCTCTCATGTCATTGGATGTTATTCTTAGAGAGGTACCTGAAAATATTGAAGGGGTTTGTTCAACAAAGGGAAAAACCAGAGGGCTCTATGGCGGAGGGGTAGATAGTATACAAGTTTTTCTATTATGCCAATGAGTACATCAAGAAGATTAATGATGCATCAGGGGCAGTGATTTTGTATGACCAATGAGATGAGGACAAAAGGGATGGGGAGCTACTCCAAATGAACATAAAAAGGTGCATGATAAAGAGTAAGTCACTTGTACTTTTTCAAGTTTGTACAGAGCAACTATTTACACTAAAGTTGATCATATATATTTGATCTCATACTATTCGTTTTTAATTATTGTATACATCAACGAATTTAGAAATTGATGTCATCAATAAATTTGTTCTTTATAAGACGGATGCAACACAACCATGGGTCACTTTGTATGAAGAGAAAATAAGGAAATGGGACAGTGACAGGAAATCATTCAGATAGTTGAAAGATAGAATCATGCCTTATCCTAATCATTTAAAAGAAAATATGCCAAAAATATGTCCCAATAGTTGGGTGGATGACTAGATACAAGAGTAATATGTTGTGTTTGGTTGTTACCCACATGGAGGAGAGATGGATGCACTAAAAATAGGGATCGAGTGTAGAAACTATGTAATAACCTCTCTTAGTACCACGTTCAATTTATAATATTACACATTTGAATTGTAACATGTATTCAATTTTTATTAATGCTCGGGTTATTAGACATATGACACCATCCTTTGTTCACACTTTTACAAGTACATTTGTCCCCATCTATGTGGGCATATGGACATCATTTTTTCATGGAGGATGTTGATGATGGACACATCACACAACATTGTGGAGTGGATGTCAAGTTCGACAAATCTAGTCGTACTAGCCACCATGATCAAAACCTAGTAGAGGGGAATTTAGGTTACATTCGAAAGATAAAAGAGATCATGCAAATGGAATTCTCATATTTTGAATGTTTTATTTTTAGTTACAAGTGGTGGGATAACTTCGAACAGAGAAATGTAAAGGAATATCATGATAGTGGGTTAATATGGATTAACTCTAAAAAAATGTGGGTTGAAACTAAAGAGCCTTATGTTTTCCCAAAACACTGGAACCAAGTGTTTTTTTACCGAGATGTTTTGGATGGTGATTGGTAGTTTATACTAAGACATGATCCAATATTAAAACATATTTTTGAGAACAACAATGTTATAATTCTAAGCGAGGAGGATAATCAGGGTGATGGCAACGAAGAGTGATATGTAAATGTTTTGTTTTGACATTTATATTGTGGATGTGTCATTTTATTATGGGTATCTATAATTGGTCAATTGTATTTTTTATTCATTTTATAATGTTGGATATGAAAATTTAGTAACCATTTACAACCATCATATCGAAAATACATTAAACAGTACAAGCATAAAATGTGGTTTTGATATATTTTTATTGTCATATTTTTTGTTTATTATAGCAAATTTATGTTGTATTATATTAACATATGCTTATGATAACTTTTGAATTATTGAGAATTCATTGAGATATCACAAAGTTGACAATGTATTCATATAATACATTAGTAAAGATATATTTTAAAGTATATTTTATTTTTTTTTAAGATGATATTAAAAAATCAAACCTTAAATTTTTTATTGTTTGAAAAATTCAAAATTAAAATAAATATATACTTACTTTGATGGAACTTTTAAGGTAAATTCCAACAAAATAACTTCTTGCAACATCTATGAGTTGTGGAATCACACTTGTGGTGTTGGCATTACCAACATGGATGGCATTCCCAACCTTAACTAGTGCAACTATCATGGCCTTCACCTATTCCACTTTGTCTTTTAGTTTTCTAAACATATAAAGTTATATTAAGCATTATTTTTATATTCTCCTTAAAATAAGTGTCAATATAGGGAGGAAATAGAAATTCTTAAAGAAACTCTTCTAGAGCCTAGTCACAATTAAGGAAATTTTGATTATGTATTAGGTTTTCATTGTTAAATTAACAATCCAACTTTTACTAGCCAAGTTGTTACCATGGAAAACATAGATTTATATCCTAAAACAAACATGGAAACCATCATATAACTCATGGACAATTAATACATTTCTTTTTTCCTTAGAAAATTATGCTTTATATTTATAAAAATATAAATTGTTCGAATACAAGGATATCATTAAAATGATATCAATTTCAAAAAGTCCATAAAGACCGTGCAGAAAAACATCTCGATGATTACAACCTTACAGAACTATAGGACAATGCAATTATGTGTCCAAACTTCCAACAAAAAACTAGAACCGGATCCACAATGGACAGAACAGTTGCAAAAAAGATGCACCTTGCATATCCTCGCCAATGGACAGATGGATCTCCAAGCAAACATCCACATCAACAAAAAACAAAACCAAATACAGCCCCACTAGTAAAGGTCTAAAAACTGATGAGGCCCTTCGTGGTCCTCTTCACACACAAAATAGACAATCTTCCCTTGGGCTTGATGAAGTGCTCGTTTTGATAGACTATCCGCAACTGTATTTCCTTTCTTGTATACATCAGAAAAAGATATTTTTTGAAATTTATTTGTAATCTCCTTGAGGCAGTCCTTCCAACATTCCAATGCAGCCACCTGAAGATGTCCCTTACCTTTCAACCATTCGATAATTATTTTTGAGTCTCCTTGGACATGAATCTCCATAATTGAAAGGCGTGTGGCCAAAGTGAGAAGAGCCCAAGCCCCCAAGAGCTCTGCTTTTGAGTTTGTATCGGGCCCACACTTGAAATACCATTCGTAACATCTATGCTCACTTGTCCTAATAATCCCACCAGCTCCACAATTATTACCCAAAGAGTCGAGAGCCCCATCGAACCATCCCACCATGCCTCCCTCGGCATATGCAGCAATAATTTTCCTACAACTGGCAGCTTTCATGTTATTTTTACAGTCCCCCATCATGAAAATCAATAAGTAAACCGCCTTCTGCAGATTGGTATTGCAGTCTTCAAATATCACCAGATTCCTCTCCTTCCAGATAAACCAACAAATGCCCGCGGGCAAGCAAGGGTAGGATAAGTTTTGTTCTTTCTAGGATTTAAAACACTCAGTTATTGAATTTCCAGACCACCTGCCGAAAAGATTTAAATTTTTTGTTACCTTTTTCCAGACTGCCATGGTGAATGAGAACTTCACAAACAAATGGTAGGCAGACTCATTGTTTTCTTTACATAAATGGAAAAAACTCGGTCCATGAAAACCCCTGCGCTGAAGCAGATCCCAGGTGAGAATATTATTATATTCCATTAACCAAGTGAATAGATGAATTTTTAAGGGACAAACCCAGGACCACATTGCTTTCCTCCAGCCTCCAATCCCAACGCACCAAATATTTTTCTCCAAGGCCTCATAAGAGTTCTTAACCATTAATTGTCCCGACACATCGGCCCCCATCCAGATAAGCTTGTACGTCTTCTCCAATAACTGAACACCATTGTTAATGAGTGCACAGTGGAAAGACTTCCATTCCATGGCAAGATCCCCTTCTAACCCCAGGACAGCGCTGGAGTGCCAATTTGTACTGATCATCCCCACACGTGCTTCACATTGAGCCTGGAATAAAAAATATATGCCTTTAATGTTAAGTTCTAAGATAAACTCTTCAGTCAATATAGCCCCTTCCCCCATCCCCAGTATGTGATCTTTACCCAACAGAATGTGATGACCAGATCCTGATCTCCAAGCTAACTGGTGTAGACTATGTGTAAAGATTTTAAAAGATGTTTCCAGGTCTGAGACCCTTTAACATCAGCAAAAATTATCGTGCGCAACCATCTATCAAAAGAAACATAAGGAAAGTATTTATCCTTTAATACGTGGTGCCATAATCCATCTTGCATCAGTTCCCTCCAAAGTGTATTTCTTGCCATAGCCCTTCTAAATCTGCCCAGATTCCTCAAACCCCAGCCTCCATACTGTTTTGGACATGCAATAAGTTGCCAAGCACAAAGATGAATTATTTTTTTCCTATTGCACCCATACCAAAGGAAATCAAAGATAATCTGACGAATTCTATGGAGGATAAGAGAAGGCAAGTTAGAAAGAGACAACCAATAGACGGGTTGACTTTCTAAAATGGCCTTGATAAGAACATAGTGACCCCCTATGGATAGCCACCTATTGCACCAGTGGCTAATCTGAGATTCATACTTGGCAAAAAACCAATGCGAATCCTCAGTTTTGTATCTATCGATCTTCAAATAATATCCAAGATACCTTAAACCAATAGAAAGATCAACAAAGTTATAATGAAAATTAGCCTTTAAAATCTTCAGATCTTGTTGTCGCACACCATGTTGCAAGAATGATGTTTTCTTATCATTGATATTGAGACCAGAAGCCCTACAGAAAGTTTCCAGAATTATTTTTATTTCCTTCCACTCGGCAATGGAATATTTTGTCATAATAAGGATATCATCTACAAACTGTAGATGGAGTATCTTAAGATGCATTGATACTTTTATGTCCATCAATAAGCCTTCCTCTTGGTTTATTTTTAAGGCCAGACTTAAATCTTCCATAATTAAAATGAATAGCAAGGGCGACAATGGACATTGTTGGCATAGGGGAAGACCCAAGGTTCAATGCTACAATAGCGCACCAACAAAACCCTAACTACCAGCCCTTTCGGAAACACCTGTGAAGCAGATGAACACCCAAGCTAGAGGCAGGGGTGGTTGCAGGAATCAAATGTCTGCAACCTTAGTTGGGACACAGATATGTGATTCCAGTATTTAATAGAGCACTCAACAGTAAACCTTCATCGATATTCAACCACTATCTACTCCGCAGATAAAACAGAGCATCACAGTATTCACCCAGATCTAATGTATCTAAGCACTTAACATGAGGAATTAGATCAGATCTAGTAGATTCAAGCAATAATCACATTCACCTATGTCCAGTCTAGAATCCAGATTCATCATAAGCACAAAGTATAAATAGATTTATCTATCTATCTCAAGCACTTAGAAAATAACACATAAATACATCAATTACATTGCACAAAGCAAAGCAACACAGCATATGCACGGTTCACCCCCCCTGGGGCTACGTCCACCAATTCTTCTTCTTTATTAGCTTCTTCAATAGGTTACAAGCACAGAGCCTCAAAACCCTACTCTGCATAGGACAGGAGATCTACACGCACCTTGCCAAATTCTCCTTCCCTGAGCTAGGTCTAGCACAAAGCCTTTCCCAATCTGTTACAACCACTTGCACTTAGCTTTGCAAGTCTCTTACAGTATGCACAAAGCACTTGCAAGCCTTATTTGCACTAAGATTATCATCCACACTATTTACATCACCTAGCTACTTATTTATACTTTACAAAATAGGCCTAAACATGGGTAAACCCATGGGCCAACATCCCATTCCCATTACATATTCCCCAATCCCAAAAAGGACCCAAAAAGGGGTCAAGATCCCACGATATCTGCTTCATCTTGCACTCTTCCTTTGACATCTTGTCAAAGTCCCCAAAAATAGGTTAAACATGACCAAGAACCTTCAAAACTTGGTCAAGGGCCAACAGGCCCCCAACACTCACCTGTGACTCGTCCCGAGTCACTCTGATGTAGGAAGTTATGCTTCGAAAGCCTCGAACTTAGCTTGAGTTTCTTTGACTTGTTGATGTGCTATGGCCTCCTATTTAGTGAACTCTTGGATGACTACATCATTGATAGGTCCCTCTAGGCGTTGTTCAGCTGCATTAACAACCTACTCTAGTTCTTCTCTTTAGCCTTCTACTTCTGTAAACAATTGGTAGGCCTTATCTTGTATGGGTTGGAGTCTCTGAGTTACTTCCATAACTCTTCTCTGAATAGTGTGAGTCTGCTACTAGAGAGTGCATTTATCTTGAGATTTCTTCATTATTTTCACAGCTGATAGGGGCTTCAACTGTGCCTGTATATTTTCAGCCTGATACTTCACCTCTTGGAGTTGCAACTCTAGTGCCTTCAATTATGGGTTCTCCGTGAGTTTCTCATAGGTCTAGGCACTGTGATCAGTAAGTTTCTTGCATTCCATAGCAAGGGATTTTATTCGCTCAATTGCGCTTCGGGCAGTAGCTTCTCTTTGATCTCTTACCTCCTGTGGAGTTTCAAGCACTGTGCGGAGCTAAGTCTGTGATGTATTGTTGTAACTATTGGAAGACTTCTACGAGTTGGTTGACCTGCTGTGTAACTTGGTATTCTGTCTTGATTTCTACGACTATCATAGAGCGAAGTTCTCTGTTGACTGCTTCTTTTACTTTGAGTTGCTCTATGAGCAACTGTTCCTTTTCTTGTTGTAGCTATGCTTTTTCTTTGTCAAACTTCACTTGGAGAGCAAGATTTTCCTGTTCTGTGGTACTGCGTTTCTCTACGAGTAATCCTTGTGCTTGTGCCAAATCCTAGGTGGCTTTCTCTATTTCTTCCTATGCTCATCGAAGGTGAGCTTCGACTGTATCAGCTAGTTGGTGGAGTTGGGCTAGCTCATCTTCCATCTCTAGTTCTCCCGACGCAGTGGAGACTGCGCAGTTGGACTAAAGGGCTTGTTGTACCCCTCAGAGTTTAGTCTCAATTCAATCATACATCTCCTCTTTCTTTGCTTCTTATTTCTCTGTTATTTCCAGTGAAGCATCTTGCAGGGCTACTATGAGGAAGTCGAAGTCATCGGAGGTGAGGACAATCTGCATCTTGGTCATAGTGGCCTTCGATTTCTTCCAAGAAGAAGGTTTTGGAGGCGAACCCTTCATTTTCTTCAAGGGACCAACCACGTCTCCTTGATTCTGTACAACTTCTTTATCATTCAACTCTTCGCCATCACTTCCTTGCTCTGGGGATATGGAAGTAGTCTTTACGGATTCCCTATCTAATTCTTGGACCTCTTTGGTCTTCTTTGTTCTGCTAGGTCTAGGTGTATCCTGTGCATTTTTGGGGCTATCTATGTCAAATATCTCCGCAGGCTCTGCTAGAATAAGGAGGTTCGCCGACTAGTCTTTAGTGATCTCCTCCAGGTCCTCCTATGTCACCTTGTAGTAGGATTGAAGTCGTTTCTTATGTTCATCAGCGCGCATTGTAATGTAAATAAAATGTCGATCTACGTTGAACTTCATCAAAGGCTAGAACTTGTGTAGAGCTTTCAGATTCATGCGAGGTTCAGACTGTATGACTATCTTCAACTGATTGTAGTAGGTATGAAAAAAAGAATTTGACTGCCACTATTTATTCATATCATTTGAGTACCACAGTGTACTGAACTTCGTGGCCAGCGGTTCAAATGGCTCAATGTCGGGGAAGGTCGCACCTTCCGGCATCTCCAAGGCGATAAAATCTATCAGGATCAAGAGTCGACTGAAATGAAATTCACATCCTTGATCCTTTGCTTCTCTATAGTCAAGTTCCAACTGGTTCACCAAGTACTTCGCCCAGTTCATCTAGAGACCTTTCGCGCACTTCCCTGCGAGGTCGACTACAAAACTGGGGACTTGGGTAGGTCGGTTATTTCTTACTAACTTCCCTACAATCATTTGGAAGGTGAGGCGCATTGTGCCACTCTGGATAGAAGCTACTTTATAGCATCATGTTCCTTTCTCGACATTGTCGTAAGTGTCCTTGATATTCTGAGTTATAGCACGATCGGCATATTTTCCTGGATAAAATTCTTGCGGGTCAGGTCCTTGCATAATCAAGCCTATGATCCTGTTGATCAGTGTCGGATCAACTGTTATACGACGGTTTAGCCATAAGTAAACACCATGGTAACAAGAAAGTAGTAGCTTGACACATGCATTCACCTTCTGGTGTCTACCAAAGTGGGGAATCTTCATGACATTCAGCAAGGTGGACTGCGCAAGGTCCATAATCCACTGCTGAGGGACGGTCTTCGAGTTTTTCCCTTTTTTTCTAGTTAGGTACTTGTATGGGGAGAGCATACCATAAACCTTGCAATCTCCAAGGTTGAAGTCATTGAACGTCAACGTTGCAATCTTATCTTGGTCTACTTGAACTACGTGGATCCCTTTCATGAGGTACGCAGTGACTAAGGTGTACTCAAAATCTCTAGGTACACTATCTTGATTTACTGCACTGCTCAGAGGTGATATGTAGGTGGGTAATATAGTTAGGATTAATTTTGCATTCACTAGATCATCCTTGTGGTTGGTTTGCTTTTCATTGGATGGTCGAGATGGTCTAGATCTGCGAGCAGTTGATGGAGAAGCATGCACCATTCTCGTCGATGAGGCTTGTATGCCTATAGACATCGACATGACTCTTTTAGTCATCAGGTTGATTATAACTTCTTCGACAACTTTCTCTCCAGTGCTCAACTCATCTGACATACACACTCGGGGTTGGAAATCTCAGGTTCAAAGGGTAACTTAAACACTACAATGAGATAGAAGGCAATAACTAAATAGTCATTGTATAAAATCAACAAGTATGTGAGCTCAAATCCACATTTAGCAAAAGTGTTCTCGGTGCATGGCGTGACGGGATAAATAGGTAACTCGGCAACGGGTTACTTGTAATGGATATGAATCCTTCATTAACTCTATTCTATCCATTATGGTGCGGTCCAACTTTCTAGTGGTGAACCATAAATGCCTTTCTACCCATTCGGAGGGTCGGTCGAACAGTTATAATATCCCTCAATGGCTATATTGCTTCGTCCTAGCAAAGTGCCATGTGTCGTTGTTCTGATATCCCAGCGAAGCTCCAATTTTGCAAATTTTTCTTCTGTGAGGTCCCTTATGGATCTTTCTGCAACTTTTCGATCTTAGCCCTCTTCTTACTTAGTTTTCTAGCCTTCTTTCCAGTGAGATTTGTCTCGGTATTCCTTTTTCCATTTTGATTCTTATCTTCTTTTGACATGGTGACTTCGCGCTATTGAGATTCTTTCAAGGGTAATATTCTTTGGTTATCTGGGATAGATATTTCAGTCTTCTGTGGTTCCTCTAGTGTTCTTGCAACTTCGTCATCTATGTCACTATTTTTATATGGTTGCGATCTGTTCTCCTGTTCTTCAATCAATTGTGTGATCCTTCTAGTTATAAAATCTTTTAACTCTTGCTTCTTCTGCTCTAAAACTTCTTTTTCTTCTTTCCTTCTAGCCTAATATTTTTCAATCCAAGGTTTTCCGAGCAACATAATAAATGGTGCGTTGTCCTCAATAAATTTAATAATCTCAAAATCTTCTTCTGTCGAAGTTCCATTAGAATTCATATGGATCTGGGTGAGCTTTCCACATAGGTTTATCAGTTTTCCTCTAAATAACCCTATTCCTCCAAATGAAGGAGTCATAGTAGGCTTCCCTAAAAGTTCCCAAGTTATTTATGTCATGATATTCATCTGTGTTTCCCCATATAGAACACAGTCAACGTCGAAGTCTCCTATTATTGCTTCAATGCATTCTTTTTCTTTGAAGATCTCTGATAATCTGACATGTCGGTGGTCATTCAGGTTTTCTTTTATCTGTAGTAATACTTTCTCTGATTCTTTCTGGGATTCTTCCATTTCTGGATCTTCCTTAGGGTTTTCTTGATTCAGATTCATTCTTTCAACTTTAGCAATCATTCTAGAGCAATACAATACTTCATGGTCCATAGATTTACAACAAAGACAACTAGGTCTTTTCCCAGTTCATTCCTTAGCGAGATGTCCTGGTTTTCTGCAATCGTAACAGAGTGTTAATCCTCTCTTTCTTTTAAATGATCACCAACTTATCTTGTACTGCACACTAGGATCATAGGAGCTAACCTGCAACAAATTCTTTCTAGGATCCTGCATCCAATTGTTAGTCCAAACATTATTTCTATGCATAGGTATAACATATCCTTCACTATTCTTATCAGATCTACTCATATCAAACTTTCTTTCATCTACTAGTACCCTAGTGTTCAAGCTAGGACATACTCTATCAAACATACCTGTATTCATACTATTGAAACAAAAATTTCCATTTATCTTACTTCTACATAGCACAAAGCTTTCAGATCTAAATATTTTCAATATCCTTACCTTTATCATAGCACAGAACTTGCAGATGTTACCTCTTTTCAGCATAAATACTCAATTTTACCTTTCTCAGAGCATAGAGATTTCAGATCTTACGTCTTTTCTTCAGATATGACCTCTTTTCTTCAGATCGAGCTTCTTCCTCAAGCATAGAGCTTCAAAGACTAAGTAGAGTATTGTGCACTGGAGCAACAGATCTAAGCACGGAGCTTTTCACAATTTCAGAACGAATCTTTGCACAAAGCTTATTCTTTCTTAGTTCCCAGCAATCACTGTTTCAGGTCCCGGCAATGAAACCATTTGTTGGCACAGGAGCAGACCCAGGGTTAAACGCTACAACATCTCACCAACAAAACCCTAACTACCAGCCCTTTAGAAAACACCTGCGAAGTAGATGAAGTCTCACCTGAGGTAGAGGTTGGGGTGGTTGCAGACTCAGATGTATGCAGCCTTAGCTAGGACACAGATCTGTGATTCCAGTATTTAACAGAGCACTCACCAGTAAACCTTCATCGATATTCAACCACTATATACTCTGTAGATAAAATAGAGCATCGCAATATTCACCCAGATCTAATGTATCTAAGCACTTAGCATGAGGAATTAGATCAGATCTAGCAGATTCAAGCACTAATCACATTCACCTATGTCTGGTCTAGCATACAGATCCATCATAAGTACAAATCATAAACAGATCTATCTATCTATATCAAGCACTTAGTAGATAACACATAAATACATAAATTACATTGCACAAAGCAAAGCAACACATCATATACGTGGTTCACCCCCCCTGGGGCTAGATCCACCAACTCTTCTTCTTTATTAGCTTCTTAAATTGGTTACAAGAACAGAGCCTCAAAACCCTTCTCCACATATGACAGGAGATCTGCGCGCACCTCGCCAAATCCTCCTTCCCCGAGCTAGGTCTAGCACAAATCCTTTCCCAATCTATTACAACCACTTTCACTTAGCTTTGCAAGTCTCTTACAGTATGCACAAAGCACTTGCAAGCCTTACTTGCACTGATCTTATCGGCCACACTATTTACATCACCTAGCTACTTATTTATACTTTACAAAATAGGCCTAAACATGTGTAAACCCATGGGCCAACATCCCATTCCCATTATATATTCCCCAATCCCAAAAAAGACCCAAAAAGTGGCCAAGATCCTGTAATATCCGCTTCATCTTGCGCTCCACCTTTGACAGCCTATCGAAGTCCCCAAAAATAGGTCAAACATGACCAAGAACCTTCAAAACTTGGTCAAGGGCCAACAGAAACCCTTGTCGCAAACCTCTCTCACTATTGAAAAAACCTAAAGGTTCACCATTGATCGATATAGCAAATGTTGTTGATGTGATACAGCCCATTATCCACTTTGTTGTTGGTAGGCCGAATCCAAATTGAAGCAATACCAACCTAAGAAAATCCTAGCTGACACAATCATAGGCTTTTTTCAAATCAATCTTTAGTATTAAGGCTTTTATCTTTTTTTCTTTGATACTGTGCAAACATTCTTGCGTCGTCCTGATGGCGTCGATAATTTGTCTTCATTTTAAGAAGCCAAATTGTTCCTCATAGAAGACATGAGACGGGATCGGTCTGATGTGCCTAGCAACAATTTTAGTGAAGATCTTATAACAAAGGTTACATAGAGTTATCGGCGAAAGTCCTCAAAGGTAGCAAGACCATTAACCTTCAGGATGAGAGCAATAAAAGTCGAGTTGAGGGATCTGTCTACTACTCCAGTCATATGCAAATCCTCAAATGCATCCAATAATTCTTTTACAATTAAATCATAAAAATGCAAATTGAATTCCACAGTCCACCCATCGGGGCCAGGACTCTTATCTTTGGTGAATCCCTTTAACACATCAAAAACCTCCTCCTTTGTAACTTATTTCTCAAGCTGGATGACATCATCCTCACTTACCAACCTTGGATATAAATCGACCAATGCTACCTAATCCACTATCATATTTACTCTCGGTTCTTGATAGAAGGTACTGAAATATCTCTGAGCTTCAATCTTTATAGCATCATGCCCATAGTGTTCTTGACCCGACTCATCTTTGATCTCCCATAAAAAAAAAATATTCCACCTGTAGCTGGAAAAATGAAGAAAAACATTAGTGCTCTTGTCCCCGCTTTTAATCCACATCGCCCTTCTTTAATCACCAAAACATTACAGTCCATTAATACACTTACATAAAGAAGAAGTGACAAGTGATAACAAAATCACCAAAACATTACATTCCATGCTAATGCAACAATAAAACCCTTTTGTTTATTGTGAATATATTGATGCCTCTAAACCCATGTTAGATAAAATCATTACATCAAAGATGTGGACTAAGTCCTATAACATCTACAAGACTTTTATTTATTTTATTTATTTTATTTTTTGAATTTTATTAAAAACAAATTGCATTTTTAAATATTAACATAAAATAATTTAACTTAATATTCTTTTAACCTTAACAAATTAATTATTTTCTTTACTAACCAAATATAATACTTACATTTCCTTATAAGGAGATTCATAAAGTTGGTGGTAGAGAAAAAAATTGTAAAGTCATTTAAAACAAATTTTGTATTTTCAAATTTGTTATTAATAATGATTTCCTTTTCATATTTAATAATTTAAATTTAAATAATTATAGTTTTTAAATATATTTTTTGAAATATAACTATTATAAATTTAGTTATGAACMATCACTATAAAATTATTATTGAAATAAATGAAAGAATAACATTGAGTAAAAGTAATTATTCAAATTATTTTATTCATTCATTAACCAAATCCAATATTTGCATACATCTTAATACAAAATCAACAAAATACAAAACTTAGTATACTTTTTTAATAGAAGATTCAACTAATACTTACATGATTTTGCACACTTTTTTAATAGAATATTCATAAAGTTGGTAATGGAGTTAAAAATTGTAAAACTATTTCATCAACGTGCCAGATAACCGTGACAAAAGTAGAGATGTCTAATATATCTCTCCACCAAGATCATGTAGAGGAGGAGGAGGAGGAGAATCAGTGAATGGTGCAGTTGGTGACACATGTGGAGGAGGAGGAGGAGGATCGATGGAATATGGTTGATCTGAATCGTAGGGAGGGCTTATAGTCTAAGTTTGTATGTATAAGTCATAAATTCATATTTGTGTAAAAGGGAACTTGATACATAGGTAGTTGATGGAGTCAAACCTAATCAAAATTGTCTTCATAAAAAAGATGTCTTATAAAAAGGAAATAGGAAGAGAGTGAAGGTCAGGAATGAGAGGTCCCAAAATTAGCCTTATTGCATGTAATGGTTCTTCTTAATGGAATACTTCTTCACCAACTCTCTCACTTTCTCATATTTTGTGGTGTATTTGGTTCATGGATTTTCATCAATGTTCTTGTGATTAATTTCATGGTAGATTTGCATGTTTTCGATCTTCCTCTCTTAGAATTCAAGCCTTTCAGATATTATCTCTCAAGATATGGATCATTGGTATCAGAGAATGTTATTACTCCATGGGAACTAGGGTTTGAAGCATATTTCGGGTTCATCAAAAGTTGCAAAAATATCCAACCTCCTTTTGGCACTCTCGGAGTCCATTTGTTGGGCCATGCACTGTAAGTATCATAGTTGGTACACATGAATTACATGGTTTTTCTACCCTCGGAACTTTGTTCACCATTGAAAGAGAATCCTTAAATGGCCTCTACAACAACCCAAGCTTCTCTACAAACCCTTAGCATCCTTTGTGGCCCTTTGCACCTGGTTCTCTCATATTTGGTGTTATTGAAGATTCATGCAACCATTTTACATCTTAAAAAATATACATGTAGCATATAGAATCTTGGCCGACCTCATTCCATCCATTTCTCAACTTACCCACAACTATATGGCCACCATAGGAGCACAATAATGGATGAAATGCAGGGTAGCTATCTTCTGAAAACTTCATGCAAGAAACACAACCTATATAGAGAACTTAAAAGGGCATATTATAGCTAATTTTAAAGGATTATTTGTTGGCTCAAATGGAGATTTTACAAAATTTCATTTTGTTTCCCGATTTGTGAGATATGATTGATTGAAGTACCAAAGGTATATAAACAGTGTGGTCGCATCCCTTGATTTTTAGGAAGAATTTTCTTCCTCCAATGCTACAATAGAGAAAGTATATTATATAAACGGAAATCTCTCTTAGATACCTCAAATGGATCTTCAACACAATTTTATTTCATCATATGTACCAAAAGATATGAAAAAAATTGTAGGTAAAGGTCCGCTACGAGAAAAATAGGGTTTTTTTTTCATTTCAATTTTTTTTTTGGATTTATTAAATCCTATTGTATTTTTTTCACCCATGTAAAATACCCCATAAATTTTAATCAATATTAACAACAAGCTTGTCATTTCCAACCTGATTATGGTTCATCCACAAACCCAAGGTTATGGGTTAACCACACAAAACCCTTCTCTTCATTGGCAGTCGGCACATTGTAATCATGATGGTACAATGAACATAATGGAGTCTCTTTTTTAGCATGGGAGAAATTATGGGGACCATAGTTTTCAAAGGGGGGAGAACTAAACTGAATCTTAGAGGGAATTATAATCTAATTTTAGATGTATAAGTCATAAATTCATATTTATGTAAAAGGGAACTTGATAGATATGTAATTAACATAGTCAAACCTAATCAAAATTTACTTTGTCAAAAATACACCTTATAAAAAGGAAATAGGAAAAGAGCGAAATTTGGGAAGGAGAGGTCCTAAAATTGGCCTCATTGCATGTAATAGTTCTTCTAAATGGAATATTTATACACCAACTCTATCTCTTTATCATATTTTTGAGGTGTATTCAGTTCATGGATTTTCATCAATGTTCTTGTGATTAATTTCATGGTATATTTGCATGTTTTCTCTCCTCCTCTCTCAAGCCTTGTGGATATTATCCCTCAAGATCTGGATCAATCGTACAGTTGGTGACATATGTGGAGGAGGAGGAAGATTACTGGTAGTGCAGTTGGTGACACATGTGGAGGAGGAGGAGTATGAGGAGGACTAGGTGGTGGAGGGGATATCGATTGGTCTGTTGGAGGATCATGTGATGGAGGATCAAGAGCATCATCCTTAGAATATGTGCTAGATGAATTAGAATGAGTAGCATACCTCAACCTCCAGATGAGGTTGATAGAACCGACAAAATAACACATGAGTGACGTCATGTCACAAGGAAGGGTCCACCATATTGCTAATAGCTCTATTACCCATAACATCTCTCTAACGTTTACATGTGTCACTCCCTACCTGGTAAACAGACCACATATGTGATCCACCCCTCAATTCAAACTCTTCGATCCAACATGTGTGGCATGCCAGGTCTATGCACTGGATGTTTCTCAATTGCCTTATCCATCTCCTCATCATGTTGGGGAGGATCATCCCCAACATATGTGTCAATATCTACAAAACAATAGACAATAATAATCAAATAATTGAAACAAAATGCTACAATAAATTACATGTACATTAAATAAAACAAAAAAATATGCAACTAGATTCATCAAAACATAACGATAATATTACCTTTTTCATCTACTAGCTCATTTGCAGTAAATAGGATGTTTATACATCCTCTCCAATCCATCCCGCATACAGTTACTATACAACATCGAGGACATGTTTGTCCTCTCTAGCCAAAAAATCACATATCTCTCAACCAATCATAGTACACGACCACTCTGCATGGCCCCTCTTGGGAAACTACTTCCCCCACATGCGCATATGCACATTAGTCATATTCCTAGGAGGGAAGCAGGGTACTATCGGTCAAGTGACATGAAGAATCTCAAAAAATAATGTAAACATCTCTGACAAAAATAGGAAGAATAACCTCCCATAAAAATAGAGTGACAACAATCTAATGGGAAATAAAATTGATGCAAAAAAATATCCAACCACTTAATCAGTCAGGGCCTCTGAACTAAACTATATACATAGTACATAAATGAGCAACTAATGCGCTACCCATCAGAGGTGAAGTGTGTCATTTCCATGACAATAAGGGACAAGAACTTAACCTCGTTTGCACCAAATGCATCTATATGCAATTGACCACCAACAACCTGGAAGTTTGTAGAATGCACAATGTCTAAACTGACATATCTCTGCACATATTCCAGCTAGCTCTCTCTTGCAATGTCAAGTAGTATATCAGGGAACTGGGGCCAAGCCTCCCCCCTCTTAGAAAACCCAATGATATAAAATAAATATCCTCCTCTATGGATTGATACCACATATCAGGACTGGCCCTGAATGTTTTCCGACCATGATCCCAACGATTGATCAATTGGTGTAAAAATGAACAGTTCCCCCTGAAGGATGTAGGCTCCTCATAAAACTTTAGGAGCCCAACATCCCTCTAAAGGAAATGATTATGTGATGTAATAGGGTGAGGGATTCTCTCCCTCTCCCTCTCTCTATCCTCCCACCCATGTACAAAGTTGTATGTGTTGACCTAATGCTACTGCTCATGCTCCTGTGCTCATCATCGTCATCTCTAATTCACATAAAATTCTTTTTAGGCACATATATATAGATAAAACAAATTGAAAATATAAAAAACACACACATATATAACCATTTTCTATTTATTAAAAACTGAAATTAATTTATGTTTGAAAAAATTGTGGTAAAGTAACTTGTGCACCTTTAATAAACAATATGCACTATCAATGGTGCACTTTATTATAAAAACAAGAACTATACATGGTGCTCTATGTTAATTGGGGCATCAATGCTACATTTTGCATTAAACACATTGATATTCACCAATAATTTCAATGATCCATGTTCACAATGTTGATGGTGCTCTAGGTTGTATGGAGCATCGGTGCTACGTTAGTAACTAAATGCATCAGTATGTTAATTATGATATGTATAGTGTGATATGGTGCACTAGTGCATGTTGTTCCATACAACACATCATTAAGGTAGACCATAACTTTTGATGCTCCATGTTTCTTGGAGCCTCGGTGTGTATTTCTAGTGGTGTTACGTTAGTCACTAAATCCACCAACATGATAAGTTTTACTTGTGTGGTGCTATGTGGTGCATCGGTGTGGTTATTCCATATAACACATCGGTTTTGTGGTGCCTCATCTAGCAGTGCGTGGTATTTTCTAACACACTGGTTATGGGGAGTTCGGTTAGGTAAGGGTCACCACTACATTAAAGTTGTTAGACTATACCAATAGGTTTATTATGTGAAAACAATGTTTCTTCTTAGAGAGAGGCAACATAAATGCAGCTTTTTGATGCATAGTGTTTAGTGTTTTTTGGTGCATTTCGTAATATGTTACGCATCACACGCAGTTATTCATGTAAATGCATAGGACATATCATGTGAAATGCTTCCTATGAATTCACAAGATGCACTACTTCTGGGGTGAGCCAAATACATGAAGCACACCATGCAAAATTATAAAAAATAAAAATAAAAGTGAAAAAATTGATAAATTTAAGGCCAATTTTAAATTTTAATCCAATGAAAATTAAAATAAGGAGGTAACAAATAATTTACCTAGTCTCTTCTTGACTAAAGAGGCATGGTTGACCCGTAGAGGAAACATGAATTTTCAACTTTTTTCCAAAATTAGAAAATCTATGAAATCTACAAGCGCATTAAGGAACCAACACTATAGAGCATCGAAAATAGGGCGGTAGGGCGGTCGTAGAAGAAGCGTGAGCAACAGTGCTTGTGTGAGAGGTTTGAAGCACAAAACAAAATGTCATAAGGAAAATCAGTTTGGCAATTATTTTGTTTACCCTACCGCAGTGCGCCCAATAGTAAGATGTGTTAGATTACTGAGAGGGGGGGTGAATCAGTAATAGAGCAATTTAATCCTTTTTAACCATAAAACGCAAGTGTTATATCAATGTAGCATTATCATACAATAGTTTTAGAGTAAATAAACAATGAACAAATAAGCAATCATACACATACACAGTACACCAGTGTTTTTACGTGGAAACCCAAAGCAGGAGAAAACCACGGAATGTTTTTTCTTATATTTATTTAATAATTACATTCATTGGAAGCACCAACTTCCTTTATTTTCCAGCTGCAACTGGAATGAGGCTCCAACCCCTAGTTTCTCAAGCTAAAACCTGAGGGAAGCTCCAACTCCCCAATTCTCTAGATACAATGAGAAGGAGGCTACAACCCCCTATGTTCTCTGGCTACAACCGGAAGGTGGCTACAACCACATGTCATTGCCTCATCCAACCGCCCTGACATAGAAGTAGAATAATGGAACCACTGTCACATTATCAATATGAGATATATTGTTGTAAACCTATACCAATCAACTTGTAACAACGTGTACCAATAACATGTGCGAACATTTACCATACATCAACATGTACCTCAACTTGTACCATAAACAAGTGCATCAACCATGCACCAAACCTATAAAAATAACTTGTCACAATAACCTGTCCAAACAACCTGTCTCAATAATATTATAAACCAAATCAGATCTACTCACCAATATCAATCACCAAGACAACTCTCAACCATATGCACAATATCACCAAGATGTGCATCAACCAAGCATAACACAACAACTCATAATCATCACCAAGGTCAATATGTGCTTCTAATAATATACCAAAACAAGTATGTTACATCATCCATAAACCATGTGTCAACAATACTACTAAAAATTTCCTCCAACCATGTACCAAGTATGTACCAATCATGCATCAACTAATCATCAACTATGACTCATCAATATGTAGCAACATCAACAACTATACACCTCATGTATGTGCCAACTCATCAACTACTTGTCTCAACCATGTACCCAACATGTACCTCAACCAAAATCCCTCATCAATTTTATCATCCAAATATGATTTGTAACTGTGTAACAGACCTGGTGTATATGATCACAAACCTGCAAACCTTTTTTAACTTTAACAACAAGAGACTAGCATTTTCATCAAACTTTACTTTAGTCTCACATCACTGATTTTGGATTATTCAAAAACCCTAACTTGCAATAATCGTAACTATGTACCTGTAATGAATAAAGATCTAAAAATGGTACACAATGGTGTTCAGTGTCTTTTATGCAATTCCTCCTGATTTCACTACTTGGAACCTCTCAGAAAAGGAGTTATAGAAAAAATGGAATACCTTGTTGAATTATGGCCTATTCTAGAGAGCAAACTTGTAGAGCGTGCCCCGCACGAAATATTTGTTGTATGGATATGAAACTTGTACACAAAATACTACATATTGTACTCTAACCAATTCATTTGGTCTTAGGATCTATTATGAAGAAGTTATGACATTTTTACCTGAAACATTTGTTTTAGACTAGTTTCAGGACTAGCCACAAACCCTATTTTCCACGGCGTGTAACTCCAAAAATGCAATGACCCACAAGATGAAATTTGTATCACAACTACTTGGATATGTTTCTTTAATGGCCTCCCAATTTCATGGTCTGAATCATTCTAGAAAAAATAATTATTGTGAAAATGGTAAGATGACCTATAAATAACATACCTTAGAAAGCAACATCAAAAGAATTTATCCTTCCTTGATTTGCGGCCTTCTTTACTTAACCTTCCCTCTGAAATTTGGCTTAGATATCCTTTGGTTACCTCAGTTAGTTGTATATATTCAATATTCTCAAGTGCGATTAAAATGAGAGAGCCTTGCCTTGTATTTATACTTTCATGTAGCTTCCTCAAGGGGTTACATTTTAACCATCTTAACCCACTTTCTTGATTTTAGAGTTAACCCACTTCTAACCACTTGTCCACTTAGTAATTTCTCGATTAAATTTATTATTTAAATAATTTCTTTTGTATCCACTTTGATCTATAGTACACTCATCACTTCACTTTATTGTTTACCTTCTAAAATATCTTAAACCACTTTCCTTATTTTAGGGCTAACCCACTTCTAACCACTTGTCCACTTAGTAATTTATCCATTAACTTTATTTTAGGGCTAACCCACTTCTAACGACTTGTCCACTTAGTAATTTATCACTTGTCCACCGTGAGACATTATGTGACGTTCCACATACCATCGGAAATGGCATGACATGTATTATTCATCCAGAATAATCTTACCTTCAAATATATTAAAACGCATACCATAATACATCAAACAAACATGGGTCCATTACCCAAAACTTTGTGCTACCGGACTTTCTTCAAGGGTTGGCATCAATGAAAACCAACCCAATTAATCAACAATCTCCCCCTTTGGCATTGATGGCAACACTCTGATGCAATACGGACGTCATATCACTCATGCTCCTCCTATGACCATCTCTCCCCCTAGAACCATGCCTCTGTGCTCTTTCTCCAAGCATTTACCTTTGCATCTGATAAATCTCTCCCCCTTTTTCATCAATGGCAAAGGTATCTTTCCATCCAGGGTTGCTCCCCCTGACTGAAATATTCCTAAAATTGATCTCATAACCTGAACTGTCATGTTTATGGTGCTTCCTCATTTAAATCTAAGACATATAAGATAAGCATTCAAAAGCATTCATTTTGGAGTAGAAATTACTCTGAGTCTCTGGCAAAGATACTCAAAGGCTTCCTGTGGAAGTGGTTTTGTAAAGATGTCTTCCACTTGTTCTTTTGTGCCCTCAATTTCAACTCTGGTGTTCTTCTCTGCAAATTGTTCCCGTAGAAAGTGATACTTGATTGTAATGTGCTTCGTCTTGGAGTGAATCATCGGGTTTTTTGAGATATTGATGGCGCTTATATTATCACAATAGATTGTAATGGGCTCATCATACTCAACATGTATATATGTCAGAGTTTGTTTCATCCATAGAACCTGTGTACAACCTGTTGTTGTTGCAATATACTCTGCTTCAGTTGTAGATAAGGATATTGATGATTGTTTCTTACTTAGCCATGATACTAAAAACTCACCCAAGTAGAATGTTGTTCCACTAGTGCTTTGCCGATCATCAATGCAACCTTCCCAAACTACATCTGTGCAGGCAATAAGTGATAGATCCTTTCCTTTTGGATACCATAATCCAAACTCTTATGTTCCTTTGAGATATCTAAAAATCCTCTTCACTGCTAATACATGCGATTCCTTTGGTGCTGCTTGAAATCGTGCCACCTGTCCAACTGTTTGCGTTACATATGGTCTGGATGTTTTCACATATAGTAAGCTACCAATCATTGACTTGTATTTCCTCTGGTCTGTAGACTTTGAATCATCATATTTTCTCAACTTGCAACTGGTTTGCATAGGAGTGGTAACTAGTTTGCAATCTTCCATTCTGAACCTATTTAGCATTTCTCTGATATACTTAGTTTGAGAAATAAAAATTCCTTGCTTTCTTTGACGTATCTGAATACCCAGAAAGAAGAATAGTTCTCCAAGTAATGACATTTCAAATTCATTATGCATATCCTTTGCAAATTTTTGGCTTAACCTGTCATCGGTACTTCCAAAAATAATATCATCAATATAAACCTCAATTAATAAAATACCATCTTGAGTTACCTTGATGTATAGGTTGTTGTCCACACTTCCTTTTATGAACCCTACATGTTGTAGATATTTATCCAATATATAGTACCGTGCTCTAGGAACCAGTTGTTCAATGTACACTTCTTCTTCAAGTTCCTCTTTCAGAAAATATGATTTCACATCCATATTTGTCCATATTGTTCAAGACTCTGCTACACAATTGTCCATAATTTTGACTCATATGTCACGGTACTATCATGAAGTACTACTACAGTTGATTAATCTATCGTATTGTACTTCTGCTAACTGAATGCACTGAATATTTCTACTCAAATTGTGTAAGCGGATCAAAGGATGGTTCTCTAGTCTATCTCAGCTACTACATAGACTCCCCCTGTCTAATATTCATATTACTTGGGAATATCTAAGCCATATGGCTCAAAAGAATTATTGTTTTGATGTGTATTCATCACCATCTTCATTAGTAGATTCATCATCTCTCTGAGCTCTGACTTCTTTCTTTCTGTCTATGGATTCATCTTTCATTACAATGCCTGAAAGTACAATCTCTTGAACATGTTCCTTATTTACATGTCCTTCTTTTCTTTCAGTTATTTTCCAAACCTTTTTGTATCTAACATCTTTCTTTTTCTCTGTAGAATTTTCTTCATCTCATTTTAGTTCCAATCATGCGATCTATGGGACTTGGTCTTTGTTCACCTGTTCTTCGTGTTTTCTTATCCATACTTTCTTATATTTGATATTGGTATTATCTTTCATGGAATTATCGATCATGCTTCTACAATCACTAGCTATGTGTCCATAGTTATGACATTTGTAACATTCAATGTTAAGTGAGGCCACATAGGCATTTATTGCTTGAACATTTCTTTTATAATCCCTGCAATCTGCAACCTTATGTCCAAAATTAGTACAATAAAAATAATGACCATAAAATAAATTTGCATACCTAGGAGTGAATGATCTTCGTTGTGGTGTAGTCCTTCTAAATTTCTGCCTTGACTGATTATGATCATGATAGAAGATTCTTTATGTCTTGAACATGAATGGTCTTCTTGAAAATGTATCTTCAATAGTTTACTTAGATTATGGTTGACCACGATTCCTTCCTTTGAGTACTTCTACATAACTCTTTATGTTTTCTTCATTCTTCTTTTCTAGCAACCTTGAGTGCTTCTCTTCATTCTCTATAACTGATGTGGATGTTTATGTCTCTTCAACGTTCTTGTTGATCTTGACGATTTTGCTTCTCAATGTGACAACTTCTTCTTCAAGCTTCTCAACCTCTTCTTCTTTCTTCATTATCTGAGATTTCATGACTTTTTTTGTTCTTTTCGCTTCTTCAAGCAAAAATTTTAAGTTCTCGATGACCTGTTGGGCTTCTTCAAAAATGTGAACACTTTCCTTTTGTTTCATCAATTCTTTCTTGAGTGACTTTTTTTCTTCTCTTAGTTCATCTAAAGCACTAATCAATTCTGCTTCATAATTGTCTTCCATTTCAATTAGTTTTTATATCTCATTTCCTTCATGGCATTTTATTTCAAGATGTCCGCATTTTTCACAATTAAAGAAAAACAATATACCTCTAGTGACTATGTACTCTTCATATTATGAATCTGTTTGACATGGTGAACATAATTCTTCTTGATATGTATATGCATCTTATTCGGCATTTTCTGAATCTGTGATGGGTGAATAATATATGCCATGTAACTTATCCCAAAGTTCTTTAGCTGATGAACATTTACCAACATTTTCTCTTACCAGATTAGGTAATCCTTCCTAGATGAAATCCATTGCTATTTTTTTATTCTTCTTCAATTCCTTATTGGCTACAGTATTTTCCTTTGTGAACTATCATATCCTATAATGATCGATAGCCAAATATAATGCCAATGTGCCTATAAAAATACTTTCTTCCTTCTACTCCACATCTCATACTTTAAACCATTTTCACCATTGAACAGTGATACTCCATTCTCAGAATAATCCATTATCTCCTTCCAGTGGTTAAATTGTTTCCTGAAGGAACCTGCTCTGATACCAATTGTTGGATTACTGAGAGGGGGGGTGAATCAGTAATAGAGAAATTTAATCTTTTTTAACCATAAAACGCAAGTGTTATCTCAATGTAGCATTATCATCCAATAGTTGTAGAGTAAAGAAACAATGAACAAATGAGAAATCATATGCATACACAGTACACCAGTATTTTTATGTGGAAACCTAAAGCAGGAGAAAACCATGGAATTTTTTTTCTTATATTTCTTTAAGAATTACATTCATTGGAAGCACCAACTTCCTTTGTTTTCCAATTGCAACTGGAAGAAGGCTCCAACCCCCTAGTTTCTCAGGATACAACTTGAGAGAAGATCCAACTCCCAAATTATTTGGATAGAACTAGAAGGAGGCTACAACCCCCTATGTTCTCTAGCTTCAACCGGAAGGTGGCTACAACCACCTGTCCTTACCCCATCCAACCGCCCTAACGTAGAAGTAGAATGATGGAACCATTGTCACACTATCACTGTGAGATATATTGATGTAAACATGTACCAATCAACTTGTAACAACATGTGCCAACATATACCATACATCAACCTGTACCTCAACTTGTACCATAAACAAGTGCATCAACCATGCACCAAACCTGTACAAATAACATATCACAATAACATGTCCAAACAACCTATCAGAACAACTTGTCTCATCAATATTATCAACCAAATCAGATCTACTCACCAAAATCAATCACCAAGACAACTCTCAACCATATGAACAATATCACCAAGATGTGCATCAACCAAGCATAACACAACAACTCATAATCATTGTAGTGCCCAGATTTCAAATTAACGTTTAAAATTTCTTTTCAAATTTCTGTAA